>PVHX01013178.1:0-55890 GCA_004024805.1 Geosciurus inauris
AAAAAAAAAAAAAAAAAAAAAAGAAAATAGGTATTTCACATGCTCTGGATGAAGGGGTAAATTATTAATGACTACATGATGGAAATTTGGCACTACTTATAACATTTTTTAATAACATACATTGTTTTCTGCCCAGGAATATTCTATCATCTTCATACCCAAAAGACACAAGCAAAGCTTTCTCTGTGACATGTTTTGTAATACCATAGGACATAAAGCAATCTAAAAAGTCATCAACAACTGAGTAGGTTCTATAAACTATAGAAAAGTGAGAAGTATTGTATAGGTTGTGAAAGACACTATTAAGTAGGGAAACACTATGTCTCTACCTATAACACCATTCACATTTTAGAAATCCCTCAGTTTTGTTTCATATATAAACATTTGCAAAATATGTTTTAAAGTTTAGTAAAAATACCTATCAAACATATAATCATTATCAATATTGGGAAAGGGAATGAGATTAGAAGATAGAGATGAGACTATTAAAAGACACTTTTGCTTAATCTTTTTGCTTAATTAATTAATCTTAATTAATACAGATTAATGTTACAATTAGAACATATTTATGTATGAGATAAGAAATATAATTAAATATACAAATAAGGATCTAGAAGAAGCCTTTTTAGGTTTAAACAAGAGAAATAAGTCATTGTTATCAAATTTATCCCCCAAATCAACTTTTTTTCCCAGAAAGACATGAATTTCAAGAGAATATTTCAAGAGAAAATTTCAACATCTCTATGTTTAAAGACTATAAGTGAAATGAAATCCAGAAATTAAAAATTGGGAGGAGTATTCATCTTTATCTTATACTAAATTAGTATATTTTTCTACTATGTAAAGAAATTACTCTGATTCTCCTTTATTGATTTGAAGCCACTAAAAGATAATGTGAATGAAAAAGAAGAGAGACATGATCCTGTACTGCTCTTGTATCACACAGTTCAGAAACAAGCACAGGGGCAATTCTATTAGCAGCAACTGTTTATACAAATCTAGTCTGATAGGCAGGTCCAAACATGAGTATCTTGCTATCAGTACAATCATGTGCAGGTAATGAGTATTACTTAAATCAGGTGCAAGAGTAGATCTGATTACTGTGGCTTTTTCTTTCAACAAACATGGTTGAAAGTCAAACTATGACATGGCCAAAATGAATCTGTGTGTGTGTGTGTGTGTGTGTGTGTGTGTGTGTGTGTACATGTGTGTGTATTCCAAACCCAAAGAGAAGTTATAAAAGGAGTTATCATCATTTAGTAAATAAATAGCATCAACATATATTGGATATCATCAACATTATATTCATTAAAGATGATTCAAGTCACATTTTTCTTGTTTTTAGTACCAGGAATTGAACCAAGTAAAACAAAACAAACATACAAAAAATCCATTATGATATAATCCATTTGGGGCTTAAAGTCTAATGGAGAAGATAAATATAAAATAACTTATGATAATATCAATCAATGAAATACTTTGTGTTGAGAATAGATCATTGTTAAACTTACCTAGTCAGAAGATGAGAACTGAGGTCAGTGAAGAATCCTCAAATAAGGAATTTTAAACTAAAATGTGAAAGAATAGAAGTTAGCTGAATAAAGAAGTGCATGAATGAGTGCAGTAAGGTACTCCCCAAGGGGAAAAAAGCATGCCTGAAGGTTATGATGAAAACAGGAGGAAAATACAGAAAGGACAGAGCTCATTGCTCAAAAGACAGTGTGACAAGAGATGAGAGTGTTAAGGTAGGAGGTCCCAGACTTATAGGACTCTACAGACTACCTTAAGGATCTTGATTTCTTAAGAATAATCAGGAGTCGTTGGAAGAGATTTAACCAGCAAGGAGTATAATGAGATCTATACTATTACAAAGCTACTTTAACTATTGTATGAAGAATGACCAAAGGAGATCAGTGGCAGAGGAAAGCAAAGGAAAGGTTTCTACAGCATCCACATGAGAGAGGGTGGCTCAGCTAGGGTGATGGTACAGGGGATGGAAGAAGACTGAAGAAATTGCTAAGAAGCTACAGTGAACAAGAGTACATATGTGGACATACGAGAGAAAGAAGTTAAAATCCAGAATGCCTCGCAGATAGATGGCAGGAAAACATGAAAAATCTATCAGGATTCTAACTAAACTTCACAAGTACCTGAGTTTGGACACCTCCACTTTGCATAGCTTTACAATGAAATATCTGTGACAACATTTTGGGGAATGTAAGAACTTATTAGGAGTAGGTGCAAGTAGCATGATTGCTGCCTTCGAAAGAAATCCCACAGGATTATTTGGGTAATATTCTGCAGTCATCAGGAAAATTTACACCCTCAAGAGAATCCTCAAGAACTCTGAGAAGCTTTATCAGTAGAATTAATCCTTGACAGAAGCTTGTGATTTTATACCTGAGAACAATAACATTAGCTGTCCCCTCAAAACACTAAAAGAAGCTATAAGCAAAGGGGGGAAGGAAGAATCATTATCTGAGAAGACTCTAAGAATGCAGGGAGCTCAGGGCAAGAGCTTTGTTTCAGTCCTTTGCTGAATATTTCTGGGGAAGAAGTTGTTCTCTGCAAAAATTTCAGAGGATGTTGTTGATTACCTATCTATAGAATTGAAACCCTAGAAATTCTGATCCAAGAATGACCCACAATTTGATCAAGTCTCTTGATTTTTAGTAACAGAAAATACCAAGGAAATAAGTTAAAGTGGAATATGATACCAAAACCTATTGATTTAACTCTTGTAAAAAATGCCAGATTCAGTCATTGATATTCACATGATTTATATATGTGAATTTATATATGTGATATAGATAGATAGATAGATAGATAGATAGATAGATAGATAGATAGATAGATAGAAAGAAAGAAATGTTTACTAGGTTACAGGTCTATGTAGCACATCTGAGGTCCTTTCCCCTGTTATATAATCTCTATGCCTTGCCCCACCCCCACCCTGCCCAAATATCTTGTTAGTTGGATAATATTTCTTTTTTCTGTACTCCTCTTTAGAGATACATTTTAAAAGAGAGTACTTAAGCCTCTAGGAGTTCTCTTTTGTCCTATAGTTAATCTCTTAATAAGACCAATTTAGCTGTAATATAAATGGTAATTCATAGCGTTTCTATTTATTTACTGCACAATTCTGAACTTGCTCAGAGACAGCCTGTGAACAAGCTGGCCTTACTGGTAGCAGTCGGTTAGGAACACTAGTATGGTTTTGGAATCATAGAGAAGATCTGGAGTTTTGATTTTTGTTAAATGTTCTGGGAAGAGAACTTGTGGCCTTTTAAAGAGGCTCCTATATATAAGAACTGCATTTGAATGGTGCCTGTTCTTAAATCAGAGGCATGCAGGACACAAATGTAGGTAAAATGCAAAAAAATAACAAGGTTATATCCTCAAAAGGGTGAATCAGCATAGAACAGGACCATGGTTTAATTGACAATTATCAAAGTGAATTACGACATCACTTATGGGTGAGGCATATTACAGGTGTGAAACACAATAATATTCCATTTTAATTTCTTGGGTCATATGACTATTTCCTTTTTTCACAATCACACTGTCGTTATTGGTTTAATTTCATTTGCCACTGTTGAAGGGCCTGCCATTTGGAACAAGTTTACATTCCATCTGCTGTAAATAAAGGATTTGTAAGTAGCATTATTTCATATTTTCTTAAGGATTTTAGATGTTGCTAGCTTTCAACTACTAAAGGGTTCTTTGCCAGGATCCTCCCTGGTGTCAATTTTCATTCAATCTACATAAATGTTTATTAATATAATGGCGCACAAATTCTTCTTTAAGTTTTGAACATGTCAAAGGAGGTATTTGTCTTTCTGGTTCTCTATGCCCATATTTAAACATATTACGTAAATACGTCCACACCTAAATCTGTCCCATCTTGTTGATCCATTTTTAAAATTCACACCCTGTCTTGTATAAACACAACCCAACCATGAAAGTAATTTGTTCATGAGTCATAACCTTACAAACATTGAAGTAATTATAAAAGCATCTCTTGTTAGTTTGCAATTAGGGTATTAAATTTGATATCATGCTATTTTAGATTTTAGAAAAAAAGGTCATAAAGGGTTTTATTTCTTAATGCTCAATAACATTTAATCATAAACATAAACAAAGACAAAGACAAATGTTTATCCATTTTGACACCTGCAAAAATGATTCGTTTTCCTAGATGTATCATAGCAGATGGTGCTTTTTATTTTAAAGAATACTTATGGGATATGTAAACTACACAGGCACCTATAGGCACGCTGCAATATTCTGCAATGGACTGTTGGTTTAATTTAAATAATACTTTAAAGTAAAAGCTTCATCTTCAGTATCAGAAAAAAATTTACCTGTTGAATAATAATTTTGAACCAAATATAACTTTATGTTCATCAACATTATCTAGACAGATAAGCAGTGATTCAGAAACTCTGCAAACCAAATGTAAGAAGATTAACAAAAGCAAGTATACCTTTTACAATAAGATCTGAAGGTATTCTTCACCCTCTCAAATTAAGACGTTCACAAACTGGGTTTTGCCTAGAAAACCGTGTAGTAGGCTAGAAAGGGCACACATTATCTGCCAAAACTCTCCTGACAATTCAAGGTCTCATGCCAATTGGAGAATTTCTTGGTAATGGAGGAAATTCCTCCTAATGTATTTAATATCTCATTTAATGGCTCTTTTCACTTACTTCCTCTGCATTGAATATCCTTAATATCTGTCAAAGGTATTCCTCCTCCTCCTCAATATGACTAACATCTCCTAAGTTGGACTTAATATTCTTAACATTTATTGAAAGATTTCCTAACTGACCTACTAATCTAGGTGAATTCATTTCCAATTCATCCACTACACACTCAAATACAAATCTAATCATGTTACACCTACTTAAAATATTCTAATGATCTCCAAGTAATGTTAGTTTGTTTCTGTTTTTGTTTTTAAGCAAAGGAACTTCAAATTGCATTTTTTCAAAGTTAATTTTAATTATTATACTCATTTTCTGCTGCATTCAGACACCCATTCTTCCAATTTCTCAAAAGATGTGGCATCACCCTTTGATGAGAATGTCATTTAACAGTGAGCTCAAAAATCTGAAGACTTCTCAGAATGCATGCCATGTAGGACTATGGGAGGGGTTAAAATGCTTGCTCTGCAGAGCAGCTGGTATTGGCAAGTTCCAGGTCAAGTCCTAATTCTCTTGCAGTTGTATGATCTAGAAGAGCTGGTTTGATCCCCGCATACAGCACTCAACCATCTGAGACAGGAGAATCGCAAGTTCCAAGCCAGCTTTAGCAACGGCGAGGCACTAAGCAACTCAGTGAGACCCTGTCTCTACATAAAACACCAAAAAAAATAGGGCTGGAGATGTGGCTCAGTGGTCAAGTGCCCCTGAGTTCAATCTCCAGTACCAAAAATACAAAAAAAAAAAAAAAAAAACACTCAACCATATCCATGTTTACAAAGCAAGTGCTTCTGTCAAGGCAGAGAAGAGTAGCCTGTCTGCACACTTGTGGTCCTTCACATTTTAGCTGTAACAATTTATAAACTTGTTGGCTTGCCATATTTCAGGGCTTTACCCATGATTTTTCCCCTTCTTGCTGTACAAGGACTTGACTTCTCTCTGATATGCATCCATAGGAAGTACTCTGGTACTCCTTCTTGCCTTCTGCCTCAGCCAGCCAGTCAATCTCTTTGATTTGGTCTTGAAGTATATAAAGTATACACAGGGAGTGCTCTGTATCTCTGGGTTCCACATCCGTGGTGTCAATCAACTATGGATGGAAATATTCAGAAAATAAGCTAAGATACTACTGAAGATACACAGACCTTTTTCTTGTTCTTATTCCTTAATTAATATAGGATATTTACATAGCATTTACATAGAGATGATTACAGTGTACATGAGGTTGTATTTAGGTAATATTCAGATATCCCACCATTTTATAAACAGGATGTGAGCATTTGCAGATTTGGTATCTGTGGGGGTCCTAAAACCATTTCTGTCTTAGATATAGAAGGACCACTGCATATTTCTACACATCTTTTGTATGTGACATCAACTTGTACCTCAACTGAATATGGCTGCTTTGCTCTACCTTTGACTGATCTTCAAAGCTGGAGCCTTGAGAGCCATTCATCTCTTAGCTATACCCTGAAAATTTTACTTGACATAAAACTGGTTTGTTTTGTTTTGTTTCAAAATTTTGAAATTTTGCCAGTTATGTTTATGGATTTAGGGAACCATTTATGTGGACTAATCTACTTGAGGAAATTCCAGTCCCAGCAGGACAATGGCCAATGACTCATTCAGAGATCAAGGGAAGAGGTTTTCTTGAAGAAGGATGAAAAATCTTGCTTTTAACCAACATCATTTCATTCCTCTCCCTTCTTGTACCTTCTGTCAGGACATAGAAGGCTTCTGAAATCTTGTTCTTTGGCATCTACCAAGCTATATTTCTGATCTTTAACTACCTATATATATAGATGGTTCTTGACCAGCACAGTCAACCCTTCAACCCACCATGACCTTTCTCCCATTTCCTCAAGTGCCATCTTTAAAATACTACTCAAGGAAAGGTTCTTAGAGGTTGCTAGTGGCTGGCATAAAACTACAACTTGAGTAGTGACCCATATTTAATTTCTGTACTTGAACTAGATTACATATGCTAGAATGGACACATTTCAGAAAAAATAATAATAACAAAAGAGCTGAAGGTGCTATGGAACTAGGGAGAAGCCAGCAATCAGATTTCTTCCAACAATGTAAAAAAGTTTTTTCAATGGTCACAAAGTTTACAACTTCAAATAAATTGTTTGTCAATTTTGTTATATTCAAATAAAGAACAAAATTAGCTTGAAGGGTTGACCCCTATACTTGCAAAAGTACCTGCTTTCAATGACTCAAGAGAAAAGTAAGAATCAAATATTTTTGTTGTTAAAATAAGGAATTAAACCTCTGGAAAGGAGTGACCTTTAATTTATCCTGCCCAGTTTAATGATTTTTCTGAGAACCAAACATCAGGAATATATTAAGGACTTAGCTGCCTAAAATTATGTCAATTCTGTTTTGTTCCCATGGTTTCATATGATATTCTATTCCTACAAAAGTAGAAGCATACTGCCCAAAATGAGCCTGGCTCAGCGTATATCTATGTAGAAATTGCAACTCCTTGTTAAATGAAAAACAGTTTTCATGAATGCTCTTCAAAGAACTCACTAATATAACCATATTTTCTTTCCTTAGTGCAGTTTTATTAACCACATATGTACTATTTTTAAACTTATCTGAGGTTTTCAGAGTAAATCAGAGGGGGTTTCTAATTCCACCAGAGTTCAGTGATAACCCTTCAAGATTTTTCAGCATCATGCAATTCTGGGGGTCAGTGCGGGAAGTATTCTGATGAGGGAAAGGATAAAAGTCCATCAAATTGAGAGCAATTTGATAACCAGAATGACTGAGTGTCTGAATGTTAATAATTAGTTATGGTATTCCATTTATTTCAAAAGATACTTTGAGGTTATACACACCCTCTCTCTAATTTGGAGAAATTTACTGAGTCAAACAGGCCTAACCCAGTGTGCCTTGGCTTCTATAGCTACCTTCAGATGAGTGTCATTTGGGAAATAATACTCAAAAGGAGAAGCATTGAAAACAAAATTTGCTATCTCATTAAGTATTCCTTTGGAGGTTAGTGTTACAAATTTATAAGAGGTAAAATAAATTAAAATAAAGGTTTAAAATGTCAAGGCTCGGTTTTTCATTGAATAGGAACCTGAAGTTTAAGTGAGACAATTTTGGACCAAGAACTGGACCTGGACTCACCTGTTCCCTGGATCTGTCATCTGTGGTTACTACTTTGGCCATTGTCCTTCCTTTTCCTTTTATATAATGCCTGACTGAGAACAAGAATGACTTTGTTTTTCAAGTGCATGGTGTTTCTGTAGAAAAATAACATGGAAGAGAACAGGCCAGAAATGCCCACATTAATGACAGCAAAATTCTGGGCACAGATAGGGAAATCAAAATGCAATGTTGACACTATAGATGTGGTTATTTAAAAAGATAAGAGAAACAAAACATAAAATGAAGTTAAAGAGAGCAAAAATTCAGATACCTAAACTATTCCAATTATAGACGCAGAATGAGGTGGGAATTAGAAACTCCCCAAAGGAGAGAAGCTAATGTTTAGAAGGGAAAAGAGAAAAACACAGTAGTAAAAAAGGAGAAAGAAGTTTCCATCAAGTGATATCTGGTATCTATTTATTTCCCAAAGACCCTGAAGTAGAAGAGAAAGGTCCTCCAATAGCCAATAATCAAAGGTTTCTATACTTTTACACGTTAGAGTATGTTTACTCCTTTCTCTCATTTGACATAAAAGAACAAACCAAAGAACCTAAAAAAATCTTTTTGTGGAGTTATGAGCAGGAAAAGACACAAAGAAGTTAGCAATTGCCCATATAGGGATTAGGTTATGAAACTTTGACTAAAAAGATGCTGGAAATATTTCCAAGAGACATTTTTGCAATGATTCAAATGTCAGGGTTGTATGATGTAAGCTTTGGAAATAGTACACTGATTTATTTTCAAAGATTTATTTGGGGAAAAGAATCAGAAATACAAGCTGTAATTTGTAATAGTACTGTTAAGCATGCCAAAAATAAATGCTGTTTACATATTATATTAGAAATGAAATATCTGTAAGAGACAACAGCTTTTTGTGCTCAAAAAGCAATGCAGTGTTATAATTAACTAAATGATTTAATGAACTGATATGAAGTCCACAGGAAATGACATCTAAACCAAGGAAAAACTGAATACTGGGGTAGCTAAAATAAGCCATCCACACAGACACGTCCTTGACCCTTTTACCACATAGATTTAGCAAGAAAACAGATGAGAGCCGGAGAAAAGCAGATGTGGGTTCTTCCTCTGTCAAGACCATGCTTTGGGTATTTTGTTGTAATCGTGTGTCAATTTCATCATCTATAAATGTGGATAAAACAGCACACATCTCACATGGGTGCTGAGGATAAATGAGGTGGTTTTCCTCCCATCCTTTTCCACCTCTTCCACTTTGTCCATGTTCTTAGCATCATGATCATGATCCTATCTTCATGTATCAGTCATTCTGTTAAAACTTATCCTATTCAAAGGTGACAATCTTCTGTTCAATCTATGATAATAAATACAAACATATTTATCAAATGCTAGTTGCCATAAAGAGTCAGAACCCCTGGTTCACAAGTGAAAGAAAGTCAATCCAAACCATCTTCATCTCAGAAAAGGAGGGTTTTTTTCCTTCTTAGAAAATTTAGCCCAAGTCTACATCCTCTAAGGTGGCCCTCTCAGATCCACTGTTCTTTTGCTAGGAAGTATCCCTTGTGGTAGCAAGCTTAATAAACCTAGTACTTTTGTTTGAATAAATGTTTTTAAAAAGGGATTGGGGAGGTGTGGTTGATATAATCAACACAAAAAGAAGAGGTGAACCTGATCTCAAAATCATGTATATTCGAGACTCTGTTTCTTAGGACATTCCTTCCCCCTACTTCTCATCTGTGCTTCATTTTGAGCACAGGCTCCATTCTTTTCTTCTGTAAACAGCTTTCTCTATAAAGCAGAGATCATCTATTGAGAGTTCTGGACCTGGATCTTACCAGATCCCAACCAAAATAACAAGCTCTTACGGTCCAGCTGCAACTATAAAAGCACATGGAAAAAGTCACAAATTTTCCTCTGGTGTGTCAAATGCCCATCACTATAGCTGGGAGAAAACACACACTAACAGGAGAGAGTATTTGATAACAGAAGTAGACTAGAGTGAAAATAGAACATGTCTGGAAATATCCAGTGCCCAGTTAATTTGAGTCACTGCTAGTTCTCCACGCTCATTTGACTTTATAGCCTCAGTCTCTAGTACTGCTTGGTACATAAAAACTATTGAATAAATGCTAGCCTGCCTGGATTATCCTAATTCTGAAACACCTGGACAGACCACATGAAAACTTGGCGTTGATACATTCAGTCCTTGCATCTCAGGGCTTGCTGGTAGATATATTGCATCAATGGTCTCAATTCATCACCCCTTTGCAGCATCTCCTATCAAGAAAAGTCTATTTTCTTATTTCTTGAATCTGGGCTTGGTCTGTGACATTATAGCCAACTAACTAGGTATAGAAGAGTCTTACCTCAACATAATAATAAATAAAGTCTATAGATAAAGATCTATAGCCAACATCATACTAAATGGGGAAAACCGAAAGCATTTCCTCTAAAATTAAGAACAAGACAAGGATTTCCACTCTTACCACTTATATTCAATATAGTATTTGAAATTTTAGCCAGAGTAATTGGGCAAGAGAAAGAAAGAAAGGAGCTACAGACAGAAAAGGTGCCAGCACCCATGCCGGCACAAAGGGAAACCGAGTCAGGCGAGGGAGCCGCGGATGAAAAATCACTCACACACACACACACAGAACAAGGCAAGAGACTCTTTTTCTATTGAGCTCAGGTCCCTCTTCATATATGTTAAGAGGCCCTTTGTCCTCCAAGCGCTACAGGGTGCATAGGGTGTGACTATTCCATTAGCACCTTGCTGTTATTCACAGGAATGCAGCTATGGTTACATTATGGAACTATGGCCAAAAGCACATGATTGAAAAACCTGATATTGTTGTACTTATGTACTGCAGAAGCCCTCAGGCCAGCTCTCTCTTACAATTCCCCCTCATTTTTCCTAGCAGCCTGTCTTAGGTCGTGGGAACTCTGGAATACAGCTTACTCGTCGTGGGAGAGCATACTTATTGATGATATCGTATGCTTCCTGTCTTAGGTTGCTTGTGACCACGCCCCATCTTACCCGTCATTGGCTTTACTAGGATTGTGCCAAGCCCAGCTAGATTTGGGCAGAGGGGTCATTTTAGAAAGAGCTATCATGGCCTGATTGATTTTGAATTGATCTAACTATTTTGCAAGATCACCATCCCAACAGTACTATGGCAACCAACAGGAGTACAATCAAGGCTATTGACCCAACCCACTGATGTAACATAGTTCCAAACTTTTGCAAAGCAGAGAGAACTGCACCAGAATCCATTAAATCAACCTGAGTCTCAATTTGGGCTAACAATTGAAAAGTAAAGTTTAAATATAGCTGATTTCAGGGTCCTGTTAAATACTGATTTAACTGAAACAAAGCACTAGACATGTTTTTTGAAAATGATTGTTGATGGCCTGTTGTGATGTAAGTGCATCAGCAGTAGGGCGTGCTAACTTCTCCACCGTCACAGCCGTCGCAGCAGACTGGGCTAGCGCGATTCCCACAGCAGCAGCAGCAGCACTCACACGGCTAGCGACAGGGCAGGCTCCATGGTGTAGCAGCGTGCCAAACGGGGAGCGTGCATAAAATATCATCCATATCATATTTATCTCTTATGGGTTGTAGTGCTGCAGATACCTACATTTGACAAAGGGTAGGACTGTTAGCCATGCCTTGGGGCAAGACAGTCCATTGATATCTCCACGAGGGTTGTTGGAAATTAGTAGAAGGAATACTGAACACAAATTTTTCACAGTCCCTTTCATGCAGGGGTATGTGGAAAAAACAATCTTTGAGGTCAATAACTATTAGGAATGGCAGATGGAACTGGCAAGCCTAATTGAACCTTATTAATAGCTCTCAGGTCCTGTAGCAACCTCCATTTTCCCGATTTCTTTTTGATTCCAGGGAGAAATAGAAGGGACAAGATGTCCTGTTTTTAATTGTTTTTCTACCAATTTATTTGCAGCCTCTAATTTCTCTTTAGGTAAGGGCCATTGTTCCACCCATACAGGATTGTCAGTTTTCCATGTGATAGGTATGGGTTCTATCTTAGAGGCTGTATTAACAGTAGCCCTTACCAAAAACTTCTAAGACCCGTTTGATCCCCAGGAAGTCTGGTTATTTGGTCTTCAATAGTTAATGGTTTAGGGATTCCTTGTTGATTTTTTCTCAATCCTAACCCAGGGATATACCCTTGCCTTTGTAGCATCTGAGAGACAGGTTGAGTTGTCAGAATAGCTCCCATCACATTTAAAATATCTCTTCCCCATAGATTAACTGGCAATTCTGGCAGAACATATGGCTGAAAAAATCCTTGATGTCCTTCATGATCTCTCCAGGGAAGGACCTTGGTGCTCTGTTGAGGAGCAGAATTATAGCCCAAGCCCTGTAATATGGTATTCACTTGATGTGTTGGCCAAGATGTTGGCCAGCAATGTTGTGATATGACAGATACATCTGCCCCAGTATCTAAAAGCCCTTCAAATTTTTTATCTTGGATCCAAAACTCCAATTTAGGCCTTTGAGACAAAGTTGCTGTCCAATATATTTGGGGTTCCCCAGGTGATCCTATGCCATTTTTTCTTAGAACAGATGCCTGGTTACCCTGACTAACGGGGATTATCACTAATTGTGCAATTCTTTCTCCTGCAGGAATAGTCAAAATCCCTGCAGTGGCTGCTGTCCATAATTTAATTTCCCCCTCATGGGATGAATCAATGATTCCTGGAGTGATGTGAACTCCCTGTAAAGTGGCGCTGGCTTGGGGTGTTATTAACCCAATCGTATTTGGGGGTACAGGGCCATGTATTCCATTAGGTAGGGCCCATACACCCATTTGTGGAGTTAATATCACTCTGGCAGTGGAGCAGAGGTCCAGTCCTGTGTCCCAATGTCCTGTTCTGATAAGGTCCTCAACACAAACGGGTTGTTCTGAGGCAGAAATTGTATGGGGTTGGTCATTGCCCCATACACTCTCTGTGTTTGTGGGGCCCGAGGCTGGCCCCGCTGTCCATTTCCCTGCAGTGAGTTGCCAAAACGATCTGTTTTGGAATGACACTCCTTTGTCCAGATAACCTCTCTGACACTTAGGGCAGATTCCGGGGGTTTTTGGAGTGGTGGTATTAGAAGCTTGTATAGGATAATGCCTTTTAATATGTCCTGTTTGGCCACATCCAAAACACGCCTTAGGACGAGCTCCTGCTCTATCATATTTAGGTCCATGGATAGCGGAAGCTATAACTTGCCCAAGTATGTGAGTATTGTCAATACCTCTGCATAGTCTGATATAATCATTAAGACTTTTGTCTCTATGAGCATGGAGGGCTTGCTGACAGTGTTTATTTGCATTCTCATATGCAAGCTGCGGTTAATTACCGGCATGGCATCAGTAACATTTCCAAATAATCTCCCAGCCAATTGTATTAACCTATCTGCAAAGTCAGCAAAAGGTTTGGAGGGCCCTTGTATAACCTTTGATAGACTTTCCCCAGGTGCTAAATTAGGCAGGGCCCTCCATGCTTTAGTAGCAGCCGTGGCTATTTGAGCATATATCCCTGGATCATACACTATTCGAGTTTGCACACTGTTATATTGTCCTAGTCCAGCAAGCATGTCTAGGTTTTGTTGTGGGAAACCAGCCTGAGCATTTCTGGCAGCTGTTATTTTACATTGCTCATGATATTCTCCTTTCCACATGAGATTCAAAGATGAGAAAGACTCAAAAATAGCCAAGGTAAAAGGAGCATGGGGCCCATATTGCACCACCGCATCTTTCAATGATTTCATATCCTTAAAATCTAATGGTTGGTGCTGCCTGATTATTTGCCCCTCTTGAGTTTGAGTCTCAATCACTGGGAAGCATACATCTCCTCTTTTTTTCAGGCCAGTCAACAGGGGGCTCGCCCTACAGACTCTGCAAACAATTCCTCCTGTAATTCCTCTTTGATGTCATATTTTTTAAGTTTTTTAGACAAATCCTCAATCTCTCGTTCTAGCGTTTCTTCATCTTTTTCTTCCCCCTCTTCAAGGTCTAAATCCTTTTCTGACCCCTTGAGAGATTGAGCAGATACAGTCTCCTGCACTATCTCAAACATTTTGGCTAGTTCATTCATTTGTTCTGATATCGTATTCAGCAATCTGGATACTACGTTGCGCACCCATTGGAACGCTCTACCACATGGAGTAAGATTCAAAGATGAAAAGGATTAAAAAATGGCTAAAGTGAAGGGCGCGTGAGGGATCTATTACTGGAAACATCATGCCTCCCGACTGAGGCTCTGGAGGCGCCGAAGGACCGGCAGGCCTCCTAGACTCATGTCCTGGATTAAAGGGAGGTGGTCTTCCCACTGAATAATGCTTTGGTTCCTGCTTACATTGTTCTTTTAATTCCCACTCCTGTAATCTCTCTTGCAATGTCTGGACATCCTGTTCCAATTGCAATTCCTCATCTTCCTCCTCATCCTCTCCTTCTCTCCCTTCCTCGCTATCCGTTTGAACTTCTTTAAGGGACTGGGTACTCCTTTTTAGCCCCGTACCCTGTTTCCTCAACAGAGTTTCGATCTGATTTTCCAACAATTCCCTACTGTGGGTAGTGCCCATCTTTACCTGCACTATTAACAATTCACCCCCTACTTACTGGCCAGTCCCGGGGTGTCTGTTGGCGTTCCTTCTCAGGCCAGCTCTCTCCCACAAAAGGAAGAAGTCAAATTATCCCAATTTGCAGGTACAATCCTGTACTTAGAAGGCCATAAAGAGTCCACTGGAAGACTTTTATATCTGATAAAAAATTTTTCAATGAAATAGCAGGATACAAAATCAACATGCAAATATCAATGGCTTTTCTATACACCAATAATGAGCCACTGAGAAA
This sequence comes from Geosciurus inauris, assembly GCA_004024805.1. Lineage (NCBI taxonomy): Eukaryota > Metazoa > Chordata > Mammalia > Rodentia > Sciuridae > Geosciurus > Geosciurus inauris. The sequence goes on from PVHX01013178.1 coordinate 14,711, forward strand.
TAAATCAGAAAAACAATTCCATTCACAATAACTTCAAAAAAATAAAATAACTAGGAATAAACCTAACAAAGGAGGTGAAAGAGCTCTATAATAAAGATTGGAGAATACTAAAGAAAGAACAATTGAAGACAACACTAGATGATAGAAAGACATCTATGTTCATGAATTGGCAGAATTAATATTGTAAAAATGACCATATTACCAAAAGCAATCTACATATTCAATGAAATTCCCATCAAAATATCAATGACCTTCTTCACAGAACTAGAAAAAACAATCCTAAAATTTATATGGAAGCAAAAATCCACAAATACCCAAAAGAGCCCTGAGCCAAAAGAATAATGCTGAAGGCATCATGATGCCCAATTTCAAAATACAATACAAAAGCCAGGCACAGTGGTGCACTCCTGTAATCCTAGCAACTCAGAAGGCTGAGGCAGGAGGCTCACAAGTTCAAAGCCAGCCTCAGCCAAAGTGAGGCACTAAGCAACTCATTGAGACCTTGTCTCTAAATAAAATACAAAATAGGGCTAGGCATGTGGCTCAGTGGTCAAGTGCCCCTGAGTTCAATCCCCAGTACCCCTACCCCTTCAAAAAATACAGTACAGAACCATAGTAACAAAAATACCATTGTACTAAAATAAAATAAAACAAAATTAAAAACATGTAGACCAAGGAAATAGAATGGAAGACACGGGGACAAATCCATGTATCTATGGCCATAATTCTTGACAAAGGTGACAGAAACATACATTGGAGAAAAGACAGCCTCTTTAGTAAATGGTGCTGGGAAAATTCAATATCCGTGTGTAGCAGATTGAAACTGTCAATCAGATAGAGCCCTCTCTCTCACCTTGAACAAAAATCAATTCAAAATGGATCAAAGAACTAAATGTAGGACCCCAAATTTTGAAATTGTTAGAAGAAAACTTAGGGAAAACATTTTAAGATATAATCACAGGCAATGACTTCCTGAATAGAGCTCCAATAGCTCAAGCAAAAATAGCAAGAATCAGCTAATGAGATGGCATCAAATTAAAAATTTTCTGCACAGCAAATGAAACAATAAAGTGGAAAGAAGGTACACCAAATGGGAGCAAATCTTTACCAGCTACTCTTCCAACAGAACATTAATATTCAAAATATATAAAAAACTCAAAAAAACTTAACACCAAAAACATGAACAACCCAGTCAAGAAAAGGGCAAATGAACTGGACAGACACTTAAAAGTAGTGGCAAATGGCTGGGTGCGGAGGTGCACAACTGTAATCCTAGCATTTTGGGAGGCTGAGACAGGAGAACTGCCAGTTCAAAGCCAGCCTCAGCAAAGGCAAGGTGCAAAGCGATTCAGTGAGACCCTGTCTCTAACTAAAACACAAAATAGAGCTGGGGATGTGGCTCAGTAGTCAAGTACCCCTGAGTTCAAACCCCCGTTACCAAAAAAATGTAGCAAATGGCCAATAACAATTTGAAAAACAAATGCTCAGTATCTTTACCCGTGAGAGAAATGCAAATTAAAACTATGAAGAGATTCCATCTCATCTCCATCAGAATAACTATCGTCAAGAATACAAAAAGTAAATTCTAGCCAAGATGTGAGGTAGAAGGAATCCTTACACACTGTGGGTGGAAATGTAAATTAGTATAGCCACTATGGAAATCAGTATGGAGGTTCTTCCCCCCCGCAAAAAAAAAAAAAAAAAAATAGAACTACTATATGATCCAACCATACCACTCCTTGGCATATATGTGAAGGAATTAAAGTCAATATACTATATAGATACCTTCATAGCTGTGTTTATTAAGAAACAATTGCCAATAGCCAAGTTTTATGGAATAAGACTAGACACCTGTCAACAAGTGAATAAATTAAGAAAATATGCATATATTCACAATTGAGTATTGTTCAACCATATAAAAGAACACTACTGTGTCATTTTCAGGGACATGGATGGAACAGGAGATCGTAGTGTAAAGCAAAATAAGCCAGACACAGAAATACAAGAATCACATAATTCTTCCTCACATGTGGGGGGAAACTAGGGAAGTAAAAGGGAGACTATTAGATAAGAGGAAGGGGATCAAGCAGAGATGGAGGACAAGGGAAGGTAATGGGGTGCATGTAATCAAAGTGTGTGATTTGCATGTACAAATATGCCACGATGAAACACTTTATTCTGTATAATTAAAATGTAGTCGTTTTTTTAAATGTTGTTGAAGTGAAAAGGTACAGATTCTGAGCTCAGACCTCAAGAGGATGTGTGTTTTCTACCTGTGCTCTCTCCTCTGCCTTTGCCATGAGAACATACCCAGGCTGGCCTCCTGGAGGTTAGGAGACACAGGGCAGGCAGTCAGTGGTTCCATCACTCCAACAGAGAGCCGGATATGTCAATGAGCCTAGAACAAGGAGAACTGCCCACTTGAGCCAAGACAGGTTCATAAAGTAAACAAACAATTGCTATTTTATGCTTCTTTATTGTGACCATAGATATCTAATAAAAAGTTTCATTCAGACCCTACTTAAATCACACCTTCATCAGTTTTATGATCTCAGGGTTGATTATCCTATACCCAGTCAAGCTTTTATCATTGTTTTTCACACACAACTTACAATGTTGGTTGAAATACCTGCCAAGTATCTTGAGTTCTCCAGCTGGTCCTTCTGGTCCATTTGAGAATATGATGCTAAATATTGAAACAAATGCTTTGCCATGAGAAGCCTTGTGTGCTCAGTGACTTGGCAGGCTTCTAACAAGCAATAAGTCTTGAATGTCGAAGAATTCTTAGAAACTTGTCAACTTGACCAAACATGGGCAAAATCAAATTCATAACAACCAGAAACTAACAAAATAAGACTGTGTATAATTGTTTAATAGTTGCATAAGTCATCCTAGACCTTGACTAAGAGCTGTATTTTTGAATTGATAATCATTGAAATTCTTGAACTTTAAACATTTTACTGGCCATTTTATGTTTCCAAGTAACACTGATATTTCAACGATAAATATTCCAAAATATGTTTAATCAGAAAGTTTCAGAACTTACACATTCAAGGAAAGCCCACTTGAAACAAAATGCTTTTCCAAGGAAAATCTTTAGAGTTCAAAACTATGATCAGAATGGATAATAAAGCTCTAAAGAAACTATACTCTCAAAGTGACTTTTAGACCCAGGGAACTATAAAGAAAATATTGGCAGCCTTCCCTATATAAGGAAGACTAAATATAAAGGAGGAAATACGGCAATTCAGTGAAAACTTCTCTTCACCTTTTTGGAAATTCCATTTCAGGGAGTGGGTATCTGATTATTTTAATGCTGAAATCATATAACTTATTATTCCAAGATATATTTGCTAACTGAACAGTTTTCCAACTAGGCAATTTGGGCGAAGCAGAGTAGTAATGGGATAGCTCTAGAAAATAGTGTTTAGTAGCATATTGAGGCCCAAAGAAGAGTCCCAACCTAACATTCCTTCTCATCTCTTTAACCACGTGGAATTTGAAAGAAGATCGAGCAGACACTGATACACCATGCACACCCATTTTACCCCATGTCTTCTCCCCCATATCATCTAATCTTAAACTTTGGGGAACAGTTTTGTGGGGGTTTTTTGGTTTTTGTTTTTTGTTTTGGTACTGGCGATTGATGTCAACGGTACTCGACCACTGAGCCACATCGCCAGCCCTATTTTGTGTTTTATCTAGAGACAGGGTCTCACTGAGTTGCTTAGCACCTCACCTTTGCTGAGGCTGGCTTTGAACTCACGATTCTCCTGTCTCAGCCTCCCAAAGTGCTGGAATTATAGGTGTGTACCACCACGCCCGACTGGGAACAGTCTTAAAGAAGCATTCCCACTAAGGAATAAGTGACAGAGATGCATGAATGGATCACCTTTCTTGAATGCATTTCTACTTGCATTTTAAACAAAAGGAACACCTGTCTCTGGCATTTCAGGCATTCACAAATCATCCTCATAAATATAATTCATACATTGGCCAGTTCTCCAAGTCAAACTGTGTTTGTCTTTACGTACAACTGGCCTCTCTAGTTGGAATGGAGGCTTCATAGGAAAATGCCCATAAAGACTGATAAACACAAGTCGAGAAACTGTGAGAAGCTGTCGTTCTTTATTATCTTGTCTTTTTATTATTTTTTCATGTCACTTATTTCTTCCAAACTAGACCCTTCATTCCAAACCTTCATTCTCATTCTTTAAATTAATCTGCATATTCAAGTCTTTTACCTTTGATCTCAACAAGCACCCCAATTTCTGAATCTCATTGTCAACTACTTCTTTATAAAATGCAACTGCTTCACCCAACTTATTTTCTCCTGGGTCTTACATACTCAGGGCATTTTTGTTACACATGTCTAGAATAGAAAAAGATCACTTTATCTATTCTTATAGATAAAAATCTCTTCTCTGTAGACATCAATATTTTCTCTCTAGAAAGCTCAGACTTCACCTCTTTCTTTAAAGTGATGACAACTCAAATTGTAGTACTTCAGGTCTGACTGCTCATTGTGCATTGCTGGTGGGACTGCAGACCAGTACAACCACTCTGGAAAGCAGTTTGGAGATTCCTCAAAAAAAAAAAAAAACTAGGGATGGAACCACCATTGGACTCAGCTAACCCACTCCTGGGTATTTTCCCAAAAGATCTAAAATCTACATACTATATTGATAAAGCCACCTCAATGTTTATAGCAGCACAATTCACAATAGCTGAATTATGGAATCAACAACATACCTGTCAATAGATTAATGTATTAAGAAATTGTGGTGTATATGCACAATGGAGTTCTACTCAGCCATACAGAGGAACGAAATTATGGCATTTGCAGGTAAATGAATGGAAATGAAGAATATCATGCTAAGTGAAAAAAGCCAAACTCAGAAACTCAAAGGTTGAATGTCTTATATGCAGAAGATAAAGTAAAATAAAGTAAAGGGGAAGGGAAGGATAGGATATCATAAATATAAATGGAAGATCAGTAGTATAGAAAGAGATCTAGAAGCAGAATGGAGGGATGGGAAAGGGGAAGCAATGCAGAATGAATTCTTCTGAAATCATGTTTTGTGCATATATAAATATATCTCAGGGAATTTCTCCTTTATGTGTAAGTAAAGAGAACCAATCAAATATAAATAAATATGTGAGCAAAAGGAAGTCTAGCAGAAGAGAGTAAGGAGAATGAGGGAGGGAAGCAAGAACAGGAAAGAAAAGAGGGAGGGTAAAGGGGGGATCATGATCCAAAATTGAATTCCATGCATGTATGAGTTTGTCAGTATGACACCAACTACTATGTATAACTAGAAAGTGCAAATAAAAATTTTTTAAAAATCAACAATGCCTTTAAAAAAATTTTTGAATCCATAAGTAGCTGCCCACTTAACCAACTTGAGCCCAAGAAAACACTCAGAACCAAATACTTAGATTTCCCATGGAAAGCAACTTATTGTGGAAGACATTTAATGTAATCAGTTTGCCAAAGAAAGAATAGTCTATCCAGAAAATAATAGCAGAAGCTCAAATTTCATTGTTGATTTTAACAAGAGGGGCTCCCATTTGTAGCAGTAATCATATCAGTTGCAGTTAGGCAAATTCCATGTTAAGTCCTGCATGACCTTGATATCTGTTAGTATACCCTCTTTATTCATAAATCCATTAAATAGGACCTGTATTGGGTAAGAAAAGATGTTATTCATATCCACAGGGGTAATCTTCTCCAAATGATTTTTGTGAGATTTCTACAGAGGGATCCTTCTGATGAATTTTCACCCAAGGCATAAATGTTCTTTTTGGACTCATTCCAAGAGACTTAGCCCATTTCTCTTCCCAAACCAATTCTTTACCAGTACTCCTGTCCTATTGTTTCCAAATCCCTAACTATCCAACCTAGCAATCTGTGCTCTCCATGAATTGGTATAAATTGGCAGTTCTTTTTATGAAGAGACTTTTCCTCTCCCTTCAATGCTATCCCTCAGATGAGATTATAGCAGAGTCCTCTTCCACCTGTTAAAAGTGTATCATCTTTAAAACAGACCCAAGTTCTCCACCACCCCAAGTCACCAGTTTATAAAAACACCCTCTCAAGGCCACAGCGGCAGAGGCATTGGGTCAGTTGCCTAATCATGCTCCTTTCTTGTGATTTCAGACCCTGATAACTCTGAAATTTTGTATTTGCCACTTCAGTTTCTTCATGAAGAATTGTTCAGTATACTGAACTCTGTGCTTGGAGGATAATACCTGCTTATAATCTTTGCCCAAGACTAGTAATAAACTAAGAATAGCTTAAGATGACATGAATTTGCAATAAAATCCCAGTAGCCTCTATTAAAGCTCTCTTATTTGGGCTTCAAAGTGCTCTATACAAGATACTGATCAGTCAGAGATATCACAAGACCCTTTGGCTCTGTTGATTCAAAGGAACCAAGGGGGAAGAATTGTTTATACTACAGCTGGAATGTTTTCCTTGCTCTGGTCCCATTATTTGTAAACATTTTTGTAAGCAGTTTGTTTTATAAACATGTTGGAGACACATGTCCCCATGCACTACATATTCATCCAAGTAAATCTGCAAACTATCATGTCTCTTCCTTATTAACAGAATATAAAGAGAACCATTAGTAAGCTTTCAATTTGGAAGAGACACCTCAACAAGCTCAAGAGCACTAGGCCTCCAGAAATTTTAGAAAGATAATAGATATATGAATTTATGTGATGTATCTTCCATCCTCTCTCACATGTAGGTATTTGCAAAGTATTTATTTTACTCTTACTGCTTTGTTATGCTTATAAGGTGCTGGTAGGATGTTTGATATAATATGTAAGCATTATAAAATAAAGGAGGATAAGATGATAAAATAGACCAGTGTGATGTCATAAAGGATGATCAGATGATAGAAATCCCTGTGGACTAAATTATAGCATAAAGCTAGTTGGCTAAAGATAAAGATGAAGTTTTCCATTATCCATACTAAGGACAGCAAATTCCTTCACATGATCTTTACTCTTTGATCTCTGCCTATTGGAATAGATACTATCACCACCACTATCTCCTAAAATGCTACATTGATAGCTACATAGCAATCCAATTACCAATAGAGCCAATCCTATAAAATGACAGCTGAAGTCATGATGTGCTTTTAATTACAATAATTTATTGTCACTCCATAACACCTACCCATCTGCCTTTTGCACAAACCTAACAGGCAATCTTAATGAGTTTTTCGTAGAGATCATTGTTTTTGCATCTGTTAGGCTCCTGATGGTGGCTATAATTACTGAAAGTTTCCTATGGTGTGGCATTGCTTTTGATATATCATTTTGTTGGGGGGATGCTCCATAGGCTTCCACTTTGACCTTCCCACTGCAGCAGTCTCAACAGTATTTGTCAGGGAAAGATTGGGAAATTTTACATTTTCTGAGTATATCCGACCAAATTATCCACACAAGAACTAAGGACTTCTGTAATCCATGCAGCTTGGGAGACTGAGGCAGGAGGATTGCAAGTTCAAAGCAAGCTTCAGCGCTTAGCGAGGACCTAAGCAACTTAGGGAGAAACTATCTCTAAATTTAAAAATATATATATTAAAAAAGGGCTGGAATGTTAGGATGCGGCTCAGTGATTAAACCCTGGGTTCAATCCCCAGTACCAAAGAAAAAAGGGGAGGAGGAAGAGGAGGAGGAGAGGGAGGAGAAGGAGGAGGAGGACAACGACGACCGCAACAATGACGACGACAAAAACAGCAACAAAGCGTAGGTTTGGGTACCCGATGGACCCACTATGAAATGTTCTTTAGACAGAATTTCTTTTATCCTCTGATATCAAATAATCCTCAAAAGATCTGATTATTTCAGTTTTCTTCAGGCACAACAGCCACACTTTTTATTCCCCTTTGGTACCCAGGATTGAACTCAGGGGTACTCACCCACTAAGCCACATCCCCATTCCTATTTTGTATTGTAGAGACAGGGTCTCCCTGAGTTGCTTAGCACCTCCCCATTCCTGAGGCTGGTTTGAACTCGTGATCCTCTCGTCTCAGCCTCCCAAACTACTGGGATTACAGGCATATACCACGACACCTGGCGCTACACACTATTTTATGGGAATCTAGAAAGAAGATTTAAATAAGCATGTATGATATTGACACAGGATATTTTTTCAATTGTTTCTTTCCCCTTTTTTTATTCAAGGAGTTCCACCCTGTGAGATGACTCAAGGATGAACAGCATACTTCAGGCAGCAAACCTAGCATCTTTTTTATCCTTCTAATAGAGATTAGTGGAATTTCAGGGGTGTGGCCATCTGTTTTGATCCCAGGTATACCATTATCACTGATTTGTCATCAAAGACCACTGTGGACCTGACTAGATCATAGAGAGTAACTACAGCATCTTGCCTCTGCCCCACAGAATCTAAACGTCCCTCTGAATCATCTCCACAGCTGGCTTCAATGGCAGTGTCAGCGATGGTCCCAGGCAGTTTCTTCCTTCCACAGAGCTCTTCAGAGACTTTTGTGCTTTCCTCAGCATTCCAGATTGAATAACTGAAGGTAGTGTCTTCCCAGACATGGCAATAGTTTACACATAATAAATTATTCCAACATTCTTATCTCCTATAATTTTAGATTCTTTCTTCTATATTACAGCAAGGAATTTCTAACATTTCATCTTTATTTAGCATAGATAGCACTAAATTCATTTCCTAAAAGGAAATTATTTCCAATGGAAAATTCTCTATTATCAGCTAATGTGAAGAAGAAACAAAATTCAGCAGACATACTATCAGCAAAGTTATATTCACCATCTCGTGCTCAGAAAATTACAGGAAAACATGGTCTACCAAGAAAATAAAAATACAAAAAGACACATGATGCATCAAAGAAAATTAACACAGGAAAATGGTAAAGAGAATACTGAGCCACATGGCAAAGGTAGAATAGAAACAAAACATTGGCCAGCTGTAGGGAGAAACTTCCCCTATAAGCAGGCCAAAAAGCTCTAAGAGATTTCTTTAAGAATATGAAGTCAAGAGCAAGGTATTGTGGTGCACAACTGTAATCCCAGAGACTTGGGAGGCTGAGGCAGGAGGATGGTAAGTTCAAGACCAGCTTTAACAACTTAGCAAGACACTGTCTCAAAAAAAAAAAAAGATGAAATCAGGGACCTTGTTAGGGTGCATGAAGGCCCTGGGTTGAATCCCCAGCACCACAAAACAAAAGACTACAAAGTTAACATATCACCTGGACGTTTGATGGAGATTTGGGGCTTCAATTACTAGTAAGTAATCCCCAAACTAAATCAAGAAAAGAATTTATATAGTAACTCCAGATAAAATAACAATTCATTGTTGCACAGAAAAATAATTATAGTATATTCTTAAGTCTCATCACCTGTGGCTAGTGTTTGCACAATCATAAGAATGCAAATCCTGAATATTGATCTATCTAAAATTACTATACAACTACAACAAGAGATTGGCAGCATGGGAAGAGAGTATTTGGAAGGGGGTGTGCATGCATATTTGTTGAGGAAAATAGCACAGTACAAAGTTAAGCTTTAAGTCTCATCTCCATATAAACAGATAATACATACAATTACAGGGATAATACATACAATTACAGATAGCACTAAATTCAGGATCAAATAGTTGCAGAATAAGATTTTTAAGGTCACTGGAAGTAGATACAAAAAGAAATAGCTAAATGTTGAAATTGGTTACCTGTAGCAAGAGTGTAAAGGACAAATCTATGTCACAAGCAAGCCTCATATAATAATGAGATTATTTCAATCATGGACTTGAATAAACTTGATATGAATAAATTCCCTTTTGCATTAGTGGAAAATTATCATATATAAGAATGATGTAGGTATCTCAAAGTTGAGTGCCAGGTAAATTTAATTTCATCTAATCTTTACAGAAACTCTGTAAGATAGTCATTATTTCTATGTTACACATGAGAAAATTGCCACTCAGAAAGATGAAATAACTTACCTGATGCTTTTCATTTAGTCAATAGTGAATCTAGACATCAAACCTGGAACCATCTACCTCCAAAATCCTTGTCTTTGTGTTGCAAATCTACTGCCCTCAGTAAAATGTCTTAACAGAATGACTAAAGATGCCTTGGATTCGGCCTACAATCAATGACCTTTAAATGTATTACAAGAAAAAGAAGTGTATCCCTAGCACAAAGTACAAAGGAAACTATGCAGAGGAAAGCAAAAGAGAACTATCCTGGTCAACGTAAAATAGACTGATGGTGGTTGGCTTTGATCTAGAGACAGCTGAAGGATTTTCTCATTAATATTAGAGTGCAAAGAGGAATAAAGAATACTTTGGCCATTTTGCTACTTCCTTTATAAAATCAGATTTTTCTGACACAGCAACAAACACACATTCATCTGGAAAACTCATATGTCATAAGAACAGATGTTTAAATGACCCACAACAAGAAGAGTAAATGCAGAATAACATTTCTTGCCAAAGCAAATTATTATAACAGGAGCATCAGTTTCGAATGGCACACACAGGAGACAATTTGCTTAACTGAGATACGGGCATGAACATAGGCCTTCTGTGCCAAAGCTGGCCCACGTTCATGCCTTAGATTCATCTTTGCATGGAGCACAAATTCAAAACAAAAACACCAATGAAAACAGATAAATTTATCTTCTATAGAAATTCTAATCTGTTACCTAAAATTATTCAGAGAAGCAACTGAGCTTTTTTCAAAACATTCTTGTCAGGTTTACTTGAGGTTTATGGAATAATAAAACCATTTGACTTCTTTCCAATAAACTCTTATAGCCTAAGAACTGTTTTAAATGTGATATATTGAGTCTCTTTGACCTTATCTGGACTCTGTGAAATCATCTTTATGAAAAAGAATGCTTCATAACTGTCAGCTTAGTCTATATTATTTGAGACAATATTCTCTGTGGATATACATTATGAAAACAGTACTTAAATGTGTTCACATAATTGTAACATAAATTGTAACACAAAAAACACTGCTGTTAACAGAGCAGTGTCAAAGCAAATTGCAAGGATGGAAAAGAGCTTCAGATGTCCCACCAATTATCCTAAGTACTGTTATAATAAAAATCTAATGACTTGGATAGTTAGGTTAATAACACACTAAAAGAAAACATTTGTTTTTTTAAAGGAATTAGTTTGAAGTTACATTATACTTTCGTGCAATACCATGATGATCTAACAAAGACTCTGTTTTATATTCTCAGATTCCAACTTGGCACACTGAATGAGAATGTTTTATTCAAAGCTTTTGCCTATGGCCAAGTTTTAAAGAAGGTAATTATGATTCCAGGTATTTGAGAAGAAGAGAGATCCATCTGTTTACATGTTAGGCACAATAGGTGAGCTGTTACCTCACTTTGAACTAGAAATCTGAAATAGATAAAAAGATGATGAATGTTAGCTAAAAAAACAAAAAGTTATAATTCTGTCTCTAGCAAGGCATATGAAGAATCACAACTCAGCTAAAATAAATGCACGATAGAGGTGTATTTGTAAATTATTGGTTTCTAATAAAGCTGTTGGAGTGTGAAATTCTGTCATGCTGGTGGTTTCACACCTGCTCAGATGTGCTGTGGAGGATAGAGATGCTGAATGCCAGGGTCATTCAAAGCTTCAGCAAAAGAAGAGAAAAATGAATGTGCCCTAAGAGACCTCTTCCACCCTGTAGCAGAACTGAGTCAAGAACCAGAGAAAAGTTGTGCTCCATCTGTGTACAATGAATCAAAATGCATTCTGATAACATTCTGTACACCTAAGTAGAATAAATAAATTAAATAATAAATAAATAAATAAAATCAAGCTAAAAAAAAAGAACATGGAGCTTCTCTTTCACTCTTCCAGGTATCGACGCACACAACTGGAAGAAGATGGGCTGATCTTAGTTATGTTTCTAGGCTGACAAAACAGTGTCTGACTCATAAAGAAGTTCAGGGATATGTTTTTAACTTTCCACACCCTTACATACATAACTCATTGGCTGCTCTCAAGATTATATCATTCAGGCTCTTTGAGATGACAAGAAACAAAGATAGGACAAGTTTGCCCTAAGTGACAGGAGATTTTGTAGGAAAACACACAGAAGTAGGTGAATAAAGAAAGCCATCTCTGTAGCAGTAGGATGGATTTCTGTTTTGTTTGTTTGTTTTATGTCTTCAAGTTTCTAAGCAATCTAAACTCTGGTTAATATGTTTCAAAATTCTTTGAAAGAAAATGTCCTAGCATGCACAAGGCCCTAAATTCAATCCCCAGCGCTACAAAAAAAGAAAAAGAAAATGTCCAAAAAATGTCCAATTCGGTCAATTAAACATAACTCACTAAAGAAAATCCCTACAGGTAGAATTGTAGATCCAGACCACTTTTTAAATCACCAAATTCCCAGGCGCCCAGACTATAGCTAGCTGCCACTGGCAATCAATGGGGAAAGAACTGACTGTGGCTGCAACAGAATTGTGATACTCAAATACGTAGAGTGATAACTGAGCCCAAGGATATTTTCAGAGGATCTGAACTAAATTCTGTATTTACTATATCCAAACTTACACAAATAGTCAAAGTTATTTGCTCTTCTTAAGGCTCTGTAAAAGAAGTAGAATAGCATTATGTATCTCACATCTGGCTGTACAAATTAAATTGTAGAATCTGAAGCCAGATGTGGTGGCACACACCTGTAATCCCAGTGATTCGGCAGGCTGAGGCAGGAGGATTGCAAGTTTAAAGCCAACCTCAGCAACTTAGCAAAATCCTAGCCAATTTAGCAATGCTCTGTCTCAAAATAAAAAAATTTCTAAGAGGGCTAAGGATGTAGTTCAGTGGTAAAGTATCCCTTGGCAAAATCCCCAGTTCCAAAAATAAGTAAATAAATTGTAGAATCCATGCAAACCACCTGAAAGAGAGATTGTATGGTGTCATTGCTTAAAGTGATGAAATAATGCACAACTATCAATCATATGACTATTCACTTGCATACCACCAAAAATCTCAAGAGCATACCAAACTAGACATATATTTACTATATGATCCAGCAATTGTACACCTTGATGTTTATCCTAAGGAGTTTCAATTTTATATCCACACAAAATCCTGAACATGGATGTTTATAGCAGCTTTGTTCATCACTACCAAAACTTGGAAGCAGCTGAGACACCCTTCTGTAGGTGAATGGATAAATTAAGTGTGGTAAATTCAACAGTGAAATATTACTAAGCACTAAAAGAAATGAGCTATTGAGTCATAAAAAGATACTAAGAAAACATAAATGATTACTAAGGGTAAGAAATCAATCTGGAAAAGCTACATTCTGTGTAATTTCTATGATCTGTGACATGAATGGAATTACTCAATATCTAAGAGTCTCAATTTCTGAAAACCAATTCAATTTCTGAAAACCAATTCAACTATTTACATTCTGGAAGAGCAAAATAATGAAGATAGTAAAAAGATCAGTGGTTACCAAGGGTGGGAGTAAAGGAGGGATAAATAGAGGAAAGAGGATTTTTAGGGCAGAGATTAGTATGATGTTATAATGGGAGGTGCAAGCCATTATACATTTACCAAACTCATAGAATGTACACCCCAAGAGTGACTCTAATGCAAAATATGGACTCTTCATAATAATGATGTTTCATGTGGGTTCATCAATTGTAACAAATATGCCACTGTGATGAAAGATGTTGATAATGGGGCGAGCTAAGAATGAGTGAAGCTGAGGGGCATTCGGGTGCTCTCTGTAGCTTTCATTCATGCTGTGAACCTAAAACTGCTTTAAGAAATAAAGTCTATTTGTAAAAAAGCTCAAGGGCCACCAATAGCCCTTACCAACACAATATTTGGGTAAACACTGCAACTGGGAACCTTGAAAACTTATGTAAAGCCTTTTGCTAAATGAAAATATCATTGTGCCTGAGGGTGGTCTTAGGAAGTTCTAGGTGACATTGCTGTATATTGTTTGTTGAAAATAAGGGTATATTATAGTAAGTCTAAGTAGTTCATGGATTTATTTTTAAAAAGTATTTTTAAAAACCAACATAAAACAAGCGTAGCTAAGGTATACTCATATCTGTTCATTTGCAAAGTCTCATCTTCCAATATCATAACTCAAAGACTGTCTCCTTTGAGGCAACAGAAATAAATGAGGCCTTTTACAGTGATTCCAGGAGTCCATGGCAAAGGCTGCTCTGTCTCTGCTTCTATAAGGTTCAAAGATCTGTGCAACAAAATGGACAGATATGGACCGTGGTGTCATATTTTACTGACCCAGGCATTAATTCCTACCTATGATCTGTAACATGAATGGAATTACTCAACATATAAAAGTCTCAATTTCTGAAAACCAATTCAACCAGATCTAGAATGGGGCCCAGGTATCATATTTTTTAATTCCCAGATGATTCTCACATGAAGGTAAGTTTGAAAGCCCACACACTAAAACTGGTGTTCCTAACCTGTAGTATGTGCCAGGGTTACCTGGAAGGCATATTAAACTCCAGCCTCCTGGGTCCCATCTCAGAGTTTCCAATTCTGTAGCTCTAGAATCAGGCATAGGATTTTGCATTTTTTATAAGTTCTACATGATGCACCAGACTGGGCTTTGAGAACCATGGATATAAGCTCATAGATTACTTACTGTCCCCTTTGCATGGTGTCTATGAATCCCCCACCATCTCCTGCCTCAAGTTATTCAAAACTCCTCCTCTCTTAATCTTTATTTTTCACTCCTTCTCTCCATTAGACCCCAACCATATTAATGTTCCTCTGTGTCAATTGGATACTATAATAATAATTAGTAGTAGTATTATCATTATTATTATTTTGCAGAAACAAAATCATGATGTTACACAGTATTTGTTTATAACTCTGATTCTTCCTAGCCTCTAAATTCTTCAAAGGCAAATATCATGCTATACCAATAATGATACAAAAATCATTTTCTTATCTCTGGCTTTGAGCAAAATGCTTGGCACATCATGAGGACATAATAACTGTTTTGTTGAATGCAAATCATCTATAAGCCAAAAAATATGCACTGAGTATCAGAACCATTTCTCTGAAAAAGATCAACTTGAATTAGTGATGATGTATACCTCATCACCACAAATCAGGCCTTTTCGATTTCTTAAAGAACTACATGCAAAGCTTGTCTTTGTAAGAAGTGTCATGTATTTTTTTAGCCTTATTCCGGTGAGTACCTTCCCATATTTCTGTGCCTCGGTCTGACCACACTCATCCTCCCTCAGCCTATGCACACTAAACCTGATAACCACAAAACGCTATCACTTCAGCACAGCAACTAAAAATACATAATTTTCCATATGAGGTTTTCTCACTTTTTATACAACATGAAAAGAGAAAACAACAAGGTAAGATGGGCCCTGTCTAAAGCTGCAATCTGGGGAACTAAATATGATGGAAAGCACAATGAGAAGTTTGAATTCACCCACATGTGTGCTGCTGATGTCACTAGCTTGTCTGTGGAAGTCTCCTTAGTCAAGTGGAGGCCAGCTCTGCGCCGACAATCCTTGAACCCCTAGGCCGGCTGGTAATTACTTTCTTTGTTTTTTTAAATTTTATTTATTTATTCTACTTAGGTATACATGATAGTAGTGTGCATTTTGATTCATTGTACACAGATGGAGCACAACTTTTCATTTCTCTGGTTGTATGTGATGTAGAATCACAACATACATGTAGTCATACATAAAGCTAGGGCTATGATGTCCATCATACTTCACCATCTTTACTGTCCCCATGCCCCCTCCCTACTCCCACCCCTATAACCAAAGTTACTCCATTCTTCCCATGTCCTCTCCCACATTATTATTATATAAGCATTCACTTATCAGAGAGAACATTCGGCATTTGGCGTTTTGAGATTTGCTCACTTCACTTGGCATTCTCCAACTCCATCCATCTATCTGCACATGCCATAATTTTATTCTCTTTTATTGCTGAGTAATATTCCATTGTGTATATATACCACAGTTTCTTTATCCAGTCATCTATCGAAGGGCATCTAGGTTGGTTCCACAGTTTAGCTATTGTGAATTGAGCTGCTATAAACCTTGAAGTGGCTGCAGCACTGTAGTATGCTGTTTTTAAATCTTCTGGGTATACACCAAGGAGTGGGATAGCTAGGTCAAATGGTGGTTCCATTCCAAGTTTTCTAAGGAATCTCCATCCTGCTTTCCAGATTGATTGTACCAATTTGCAGTCCCACCAGCAATGTATGAGTGTGCCTTTTTCCCCACAACCTCGCCAACACTTACTGTTGTTTGTATTCTTGATAATTGCCATTCTGACTGGCATGAGATGAAATCTTAGGGTAGTTTTGATTTGCATTTCTCTGATTGCTAGAGATGTTGAACATTTTTTCATATGTCTGATGATCAATTGTATATCTTCTTCTGTGAAGTTTGTGTTCAGCTCTTTGGCCCATTTATTGATTGGGTTGTTAGTTTTTTTGGTGTTAAGTTTTTGAGTTCTTTATATATCCTGGAGATTAGTGCTCTATCAGATGTGAGTGTGGCAAAGATTTGTTCCCAAAATGTTGGCTCTCTGTTCACTTCATTGATTGTTTCTTTTGCTGAGAAGAAGCTTTTTAGTTCGAATCCATCCCATTTATTGATTCTTGATTTTATTTCTTGTGCTATATATAGGAGTCTTATTAAGGAAGTATGGTCCTAATCTGACATGATAAAGGTTTGGGCCTATTTTTTTCTTCTGTTAGGTGTTGGGTCTCTGGTCTGATTCTCAGGTCCTTGATCCACTTTGAGTTGAATTTGTGCATGTTGAGAGATAGGGGTTTTGTTTCATTTTGCTGCATATGGATTTCCAGTTTTACCACCGGCTGATAATTTCTTATTCGTTATCCTAGGAATACTTTACTAGGAGGACAAATGCTGGTTTCTTTGCTGTGATGTGGTGTCATCAGTCCTGCTGCTGCTTGTTCCGCCCTCCCTTCTAGATAGCATTGCCAGTGGGCTAAAGCAACAAAAGCATGCAAAAAAGAGAAAGCAAAGGAGACTGTGACACTCAGTGTGTCAAAAGGCCAGCAAAGGCACTGGAAAAGTCTCTGATAAAACAGGGTTTTGGTGATCAGGTCCCAGAGGGATGGAAGGAGAAGGCTGTTTTTTTGTTTTATTTGTTTTTGAGTATTTATGATGGTTGGCAGCAGGAGAGGCAAGAATGGGTAGTGGAAACATCTGGGTGAAAGAAATTCTAGAGTGCAAGAAATTCAGAAAAATGTCACAAAGGGGCAGGTGTCTGAAATAAAGTGCCAGGACAACAAACAAACCTGTTAGCATAGTGGCCTAGTCTTAAGAAAGAGAATTTTAAAAGACTTATACTTCCATTTAGATTTAGGAAGAGAATGTGAACTTACCTGCTTAAAATGCAACTGCTTTCAACCCTGCCTATTAACGTTTCTCCTAAAGAGCTATACATTTGTAAATTGCATATGACTACTATTTTTCCATTATCTTTATGAATCCTATCTCTGAATCCCTGGATATGTTTCCCTAGTCCTAATATTGCCCCACCTGTAGCTTTAGTCACTTGGCAAATATTTTCTACGTGCCTGCTATGCTTAAAATGCTAGTGCTGGGGTGTGGCACAGCATTTGTTTAAAATGCACGAGGTCCTAGGTTCAATTCCCAGCATTACAAAAAAAAAAAAAATTTCTAGGCATTGGCGGTTCAGACTTGTAACGCCAGCAACTTGGGGAGACTGAAGCTGGAGGACTGCAAGTTCGAAGCCAGCCCTAATAACTTAGTGAGATATAAAATAAAAAATAAGCCAGGCATGATGGTGCACGCCTGTAATCCCAGCAGCTCAGGAGACTGAGGCAGGAGTTCAAAGCCAGCCTCAGCAATGGCAAGGCGTGAAGCAACTCAGTGAGATCCTGTCTCTAAATACAAAATAAGGCTAGGGATATGACTCAGTGGTTTAGAGCCCCTGAGTTCAGTCCCTGATACCCCAAAAAAATAAAATAAAATAAAAAGTGCTGGGTTGTAGCTCAGTGGTAAAGTTAAAGTAGCCCTACGTTCAATCTCTAGTAACACACACACACACACACACAAAAGCAATTCTATAGTGATTAAAGAAGTGTGCTTCTACTACACAAACATGCACACACCCACACAAAAATGATTCTGCTTCTCTCCTCAAACAGCTGTTAGCCTCCAAAAGACCTGACAATAAAATTTTGCTTTAAAGGCTAGATCATCTGAATGAAGACACTTAGAATGAAGATAAAAATTGAAAACATTAATCTAAGCAAGTTTCTATGAACTTTGGATGCTGAGAAAATAGTAGAGATGCAGAAAGATAGTCCCTGGTGCTGAATAAACACTGCTTCACAGAAAAGCATCTAGGATTCATATAATTTCCTTTGAAAGAAAGTTTCTAATGCCAGTGGAGACAGTAAGAACAATATTTTAAAGTACTATTTTAGAGTCATGTAAGTTGATAAATTTACAGGGATTATTTCTATGTATGTTCTTTATTTTCATAATGTGAATCAGGATAAGAAATTCAAGAATGAATCTCTTAAGAATTTTCTAAAAATGCTATTTAGACTCCATTGCTTTGTAGGAATCAGAAGTAATATTTTTTTCTGCTCTCATTAAAGACAATCCCTCTCCTTTGCTAAGTTTGATCTTCACAAATTACTGTATCATCAACCAATTCAAATCTATATCACAAAAAATGTTGCTATAAAAGCAATTTTCTGTTCATCAGAAATCATCTGCCCATGCAGCTCTTTGTAGAGTTGTGTTCTTCTCTTAACCCATTTCGATCACCTTCCATTCACTCTGAAAATGGCTTTTGGACATTTCTGTTTCACTTTTAGAAAATGTCTGCCTCATCCTAATTACCAGTGTGCTATACCCTGAGTTCAGCAATTTTTTAAATATAACCAAAACTTAGTATTTTGTACTCCAGCACAAATCACTTCGAACTATGTCGTACTATACATAGCAAGCAGTCAAGGGTGGTTTTATCAAAACAGAGCAAAAAACTTCTCTCTGTTATTTTAGGATATTCCGTAAACGTGCGTCTGAGCACAGGGCTTGATTAATGCATGATTTCCTCTTTAAAATTAGAAACAGGAATTGAGGGTGTAGCTTAAGACTTTTCATTTGCTCTTCTTTTGCAAGCATTCTAATTAAGGCTTGGTTCTGAGACCTAAGTAAGTGACTCCTACATCTGACTGCAGTTGGCAGTTAACCCTGCAAGACAGGAACTCAGGCTTAGTTTGCATGAATGGAAACAAGGATGAAGGAGGGACGTACTGTGAGAGAGGGGGTTATTTGGTTTGCTTTTGCTTTTTGCATTCAGAATTTACCATGTTCATTGCAGAATGCATCAACAGGAATTAACAACAAATGTCAGAAATGTCAGGCTAAGTCAAAAAGTGTTAATTGATGATCTGTAGAGCACCCTGTCAGGAATATTCCAGTTTCTACTGCTTTTTGTTTTGAACTCCTCAGTTAAGTGATACAAGAGTAATATATACTTCATTTTTTATTTTATATTGAATTATGCAGAGTGTCTGTTATCCAATGTTCTTAATCATAATTAATTCATTGTACTCATAAAATTAATTGAAGTACATGTTATTTGTTTGTTTTTGCAATGCAGGGGATTGAACCCAGGACCTCACACATACTAGGCCAGTGCTCTACCAGTGAACTATATAGCCAGTCCTGAAGTATATGTTTTGATGACTTTAGTGGGGAACAAAAGAATTTAAAGAACAATTATTGTCAATTATGAAAAATTTCAAAACTATTTTCATTTAAAGATAACATGCCTAAATTATTTCAATATATAAATGTTTAAAACATTAAAAAGTTATGCTATATTATAGATAACACTCATTGAACTTTTTGGGCTAATACTTAGAAAAAATAGACATCTAAGTATTCCTTTGTAACACAGGAATAAAAATCAAAACTCCTGTCATGAAAATCATGACGGTAAAGCCTATTTCTTGGGCACTATTAGAGATTCCCCCAGCCCCAATATTTTAAGTGAAGTTATATCTACTAAGGCCATGCCTGTTACATATTTAACTGAATGTGGTGGAAACCTGAGATATGGAAAACTTCCTCTTATTATCTCTCCATAGTACTTCATTCTCTGAATTATATTTGCCACTTAAATTAACTAACTCCAAATGCTTCCCTTCTGAAATGACCTTATCCATTATTGTTTATTTTTTAGAAATGTCCCAAATCCTGGGGACACTTTCAGTCACCAGTAGATCCTGTTCAAATGCCAATTCCAACTCAATAGGTGAGGAGTGCAGCCTGCTGTGACATCATCACTAATGGTACACTTTGAGAAACAAAGCTTTAGATGCTTTTTCTTTTTGTCAGGGAAATATAGGTCTCAGAAAGACCTTATGTAAAGGGCCAGGAAAGAGAATTATACACAATAAAATATTTCATATCTGATTGAATCAGATTAAGAACTAGACAAACTTGAAGTTCATTTCAAAGAATAGGTTGATTGATAACTTTGTACACACATATCAAAGAATTGTCTGTGTCAAAGTGAATGAATGAATCCCAATAGGACAACTGAAACTTCTGAAACCATTTTCAAAAGTGTTTAGATGCTATATAAGGCTCAAATACTAGCCCAAATAACAGCCAAACTTTGAATACTGTACTTCTGTCTTCCAGAGCTGTGCAACAAGTGTTTATTTTCTTTTCCCCAGTCGCTGCTCTCCTGTCTGCAGTGATCCATGAGCTGGATTCTCTCCATCTGTTCCACTACCTGGAGCCCAGCACCCTGTAGTCAACAGTAATCCTGTCTTGTCTTTAATCTCTGCACCATTTGGAAAGCTGAAATAATGCACTAAAAAGTCCTCATGGTCCTGGCATATAGGGATTATATGTTTTTATTTAAAGCACTTTAGTGTTTCAAGAAGATCATATTTCTACTTCGCTTTCTGTACAGAGTGTTGATGGAGATCAATAGTACAACAGAACAATCTTTAAAGTGGGCACAATAACAGTTCTTAATTACACTGAGCAGAAAAAAGATGCAAAGTGAAGCCAATCTAATTTGCACATTGTTTCAAGTATAATGTTACTAAATATATAGCATTATTTTTTGAGTTCATATTCGTGATAAAAGCTTGAATTCTCTGAACGCTGGGGACCAAACAAGGCTTTTCATCTTGTGGAAGATAGATTTAGTGCTTCTGTAAGTCTACATAAATATAACTCAGGTTTTATATAATGGAAAAACATTATTGATAAAATAAGCATTGCCAAATAATTTTAGTACTACTTTTCCATGTATTTCATTGAGTTATTTGATAAACCGTAAGTTTGTCTATTATACCACATCCACATAGGACAAGTTTAATCCACTGGGTTTTGGGGTTTTTCTTGTTTTGAGGAGGGCGTTTTGGAGGCATTTTTCTGTTTGTTTACTAATTGATGGGATTTTTTTTTCATCTGCTTACTTCCAGCTGGGGGTGCAACATTTGTGTGTTTCTGTAGCTCATGGTCTTGTTCTATGGGGTAAGAAGTATTCAATTTCATGAGGGTATTTGAAAGAATAGAATTAACAAAAATTTAAAACATGTAACAAAGGAACAATATTTTGTCTGATTCTTTCTGTTCATATTGTATCTGAAGTCAAGAGAAGAGAAGATATCTTCTTTTTCCTCTCTTAGATACTCCAAATGCCTGTATGGAAAACACAAATATATGTTGGTGTGCCAAAAATCTCAAAAAGTTAAAGTCCTACCCAATGTTGCACAGTATTCAGCAATTTTATCCTGAAGACAACTTGAGGAATATACTTGTCAACATTTATGGGCCTTCTTGATGAAAGTTATAAACTCAGAGTCAAAAAGGATTCCCAAAATTGCTACTTCTGTGGTAACTTCAAAACTTAAGGTCTTTTTCTTTCTAAGGAGGGTAACCTAACATGAAGTATGGGAGCAAAATCAGATTCCCTAAATACATACAAGCAAAACAATGGAGAAGAGCAGGATCTTACATCCAAGATGGTGATGCCACCATTGAGCTACATTTAAGAATTCAAGTCCAAATTAGGAAGAGGAAGCCTCATGTAATGAGAGTTGTACATTTGTTTTGTTTTAGTTTGGAGAAAAGTACAATGGTTGACCCTAAAACATTAAAATATGAATCAAGTTATTTCTGTCATACTTTCCTTGAGGTTGTGAATTGTTTTTTAAAAAATCATCTTCCAATGACATCTCTCCTAGCAGCTCCACAAATTTAAACCATTCTCTATCAAGTCCTTTCCTTCCATTATAATATCCATTCTCTCCAGGAGAGAGTAAATCTTCATAGAATTGGTCATTGAGAGGAAAGAGTTGAGGCAGTGGAATTTTCCAGCACAGACATCACAGTGTCACTCTTCACGGGCAGAGTCCACCATCAATGAGCCCCAGCAAGAGCATCTCATCCCCAGACACTGAGTCCTCTCTTGGCCTCTCTTCACGTGCTGCATTGGTGCCAAGCCACCTTTCAGGGACCATGCTCCTGCCTTCTGGAATTCCCCTCCCTTGCTATGGGAAGGACGTCCAAAAACTTTGGTGGTGGGGTATTTTTTGTTTTGTTTGTTTGTTTGTTTGTGCCTCAAAAAAGACAGTGAACCTGGTTCCAACGTTTCATGAAAGAGTCTCTCCATTATGATATAAATTTCTTCTCAAGTCTCAGTTGAGGGAAAACAGCATAGTATAATTCTCAGATGGTAAACCACCTATCTCTGCTACTTAGTAGCCATGTTACCTTAACCTCTTTTCCTCAGTTTTCTCAGACATAAAATGGAGAAAGCAATAATACCTCCAGTGTGTGGGTGTGGTAAATTACTTAATATATGTAGAATTCAAACAGCTCTTGACACATAAGAAGTACTATAGAAGTAGGTGCTATTATTTTTGTTTCCAGCAATTTCCCTTTTGATTATGCCCTGTCCTTTACATTCTCCTTTTATTCCTTTTTACTCATTTTATACGCATGCACATGCTCATATGCACACACACATACAAACACACACTCACACACCCCTCAAGAGAAGTTAAATCCTTAATTTGTTACCCAATGGGAATTTTACTGCTAAATACTTGTATACCACCCTGAGAATTTGTGTGTGTGTATGTTAGCAATAAATTAAAAATTCACACATTTATTTATTTATTTAAATTAAATAATAAATTTTTAAAAAAGAATTCAAAGCTGGCCTCAGCAACAGCAAGGTGCTAAGCAACTCAGTGAGACCCTGTCTCTAAATAAAATACAAAATAGGGCTGGGGATGTGGCTCAGTGGTGGAGTGCCCCTGAGTTCAATCCCTGGTACCAAAAGAAAAAAAAGAAAAAGTTCCTAACAAAAATATTAAAAAATCACACATTTAAGAATGTTTTCTTATCACAAATTTCAGTCCAGGTTTTAGAGGCAACTCCATCACAGTTATCCCAAATTTTGTAGAATTAATATAATGTTAAACTTAACTCTATTTTTCTTTAAGTAAAATGGAAGATGGAGAGGGAAGGAAGAAGACAGGAAGAAAAGAGAGAGGAAGGGAAGGAGAGAGAGAGTGAGGGAAGAAAAGAAAAAAAATAGAGAAAGGAAGAGAGGAGGGCAGATGACACTCAGGAAAATCATGAAATAATATCAAAACTCCCTATAAAACTATCCCATTTCACATCCTATTGAACTCCATAGGAAATGCCACTTGCTACAGTAAGAAAAAATGGATGGTGGAAGTAGAAAAGAATATAAGACTCTTTGAAAACTGAGGATGAAAATACCATGCTAACATTTGGGGTTCCTCTGATATGCTCCTATATCAGGTTATAGTCTCTGAGACAGTCCCTATCTTTCTTATACACATGCATTCTAGCTGAAAATAGTTTCACAGAGCTTCTAAAGTCAGAAATGAGTGGTGCTCTGGGTGTGTGTCTGTGCGAGGTTGCATGTGAGCTTGTGAACGGGGCCAGGATGGGAACAGTGAGGGTCATTCAAACCCATGAGACAGGCAACCCTGACCTGCAATGCTTTGCCAGCAGAACAGTGATTCATCTTCCTCTCAGGCACAAGCACATCAAGTCCTCTGTTTTGCTCTTAGTTCACATTTGTCCTCTTTAAACCAATGAGTCACAAGTTGGAAATATGTATGAAATAAGCAAGAAGAATATGTCACTGAGTTATTTCTGGTGGTTCAATATACACATCCTAGGACATCATGTGTTTGAAAGGCAATATTTTTAATATGAGAGCTTTATATATAGCAGATACAGTTGACTACTGTGAAAGGAAGGAAGGAAGAAAGAGAGAAAGAAGGAAGGAAAAAAGAAAAGAAAAGGAAAAGAGAAATTAGGTGCAAGAAAAAAATATAAAATGATTAAGTTTAGGTGAAAGGGGATGAAATATTTCTTCTTGCTCCCTAAAGGATAATTTTCTTCAGAGGAAATTGTATTAAATTCAATTAGTAGAGAACTATTCTTGCCAAAGTTTTTTACTGGGAAACAAATGGCATTTGGTTTGTTGTAAACCTCTCCATGGCAAATATGAGCTTCATACCTGAGTGCGAACAAAATGCTTCTATTCACACCTTCTCAGCCAATTCTTAATTACCTGAGAAACAGAAGATGAAATAATTGAGATGATTTATTATGAGAAAATAGGCCACCTGAAAATAGCCACCTATAACGTCTGGTCTGACAATTACCAAGGCAGGACCTTGTCACTCATTCATTTGTTAGGCAGTTACCTGTTGGGCACCTACCATGTGACAGGTTGTAAATGTCTGAGACACTGAGGAGACAGCAGTGCACAAAGTCAACCTTGCTCATTTCCTTGTGAAGTAATGGGGCAAGACAGGCATTAGTTAATTAATGAAGCAAGACAGGCAGTTAGCAAGTAGTAATAGAAATAATGTCTGTGACAATCAGATGTAAGAGGAGCAGCAGGAAGGGTCTTTCCTTGCTTGGGGTCTGGGGCAAAGTGTAATAGAGACCTAAAGATTTGAAGTTCAGTGGAGACCCAAGGAATTGAAGGAAAACGAGGAGTGGCAAGAATACTCAGAATGTCATTGCAAAGTCCTGCCTGTGGCAGAAAAGAGAGGAGAGCTTCTAAGGTTGTGACAGAGAGAAATAACTGAAGCCCACAGAGTAAGACAGAAGAACAGGAGCTGAGGCTGAGAAAGCAGAAGAGAAATAGCAAAGGGCTTCTAAGCCATACTGAGACCCATGGGCTAAAGAGTTATCACTGGAAGTCACTGGAAGTTAGGGACAGATGTGAGCAGTTGTGCATTTTTAGCAATAACTAGCTTTTGTGGAAAGATAAGGAGAAAGAGAAAATGTCCAGGGGCTTTTGAAGTTCTCCAACATAATTGGTATGGGTAAAGGAAATGTAGAAACTATTGGGATCAATTGAGAAAGACTTGTCCATAAGACAGTGATTGCTTTCAGGCATGTGTGAGACAGAGTCAGATGAAAGGGGGAAAGTAATAGAATAGGAGGGGAAGAGGGTCTCTATGAACCCTCCTTTGTGAATTATTTGTTTAAAAAACTTCCTCTTGGGCTGGGGTTATGGCGCAGTGGTAGCGTGCTTGCCTAGCATGCGTGAGGCACTGGGTTCAATCCTCAGCACCACATAAAAATAAAATAAAAGATATTCTGTCCACCAACAGCTAAAAAAATAAATAAATATTTTTTAAAAAACTTCCTCTTAAGCAGCAATGGATAATGTGATATATATATATATATATATATATACACACACACACAAAAATGGAGTTTTATTCAGCCATAAGAAAAATAAAATGATGTCATTTGCAAAAAAAGATGGAACTAGAGACTTTTATGTTAACAGAAATATGCCAAATTCAAAAGGTCAAATGTCATGTGTTTTTTCTCATATGTGAAAGCTAAAGAAGAAATAGAAAAGAAAGTTGGGGGGTGGGAGGCCTCCTGAAAATCAAAGGGAGATCAGTAGACGAAAGGAACCAGGCGGCAGAAGGCAAAGGGGGGCAGTACTAGGGAGTGATATTGGCCGAATTATATTGTTGTTATGTGCATGAATAAATACATAACAACAAATCTCATCATTATGTATAACTATAATGCACCAATAAAAATGTAGAAAAAATAGATTCATTAATTTTTTAAAACTTTCTCTTGATATCACATATGCACTTATACACTTTAACTAGTTTTCCTAGTTTCCTGGCTCCATTTTTCCTACTATTGTATATAAAGTACTTCCCTTCACGGTGGAATCCATATTGAAAGTCTCTGGTTAGGGTCAAGGCAGAATGAGGGAAGAAACTGATATTGTCCAGAAAATGTGGCCTGGACTAATGTAATGACTGATAAGATTTGGGTTGTCTCCCTATTGGCAGGCAGTTAAGTGCATTCTCAATTTTATATAAAAATAATTTATTATGATACATGGAAATCATTTTCTTCAGGAAGTGCAATGGTAAAAGGAAATCTGTGTTGGTTTCAGGCAGCCAAAGGATGGTAGGCTATTACAGACATTCATCATTTTTTTTTTTTTTTGGCTGCCCAGTGTCTAACCTTCTTTTGTACACTTAGGGTATTTCACAACTTACAAATCTTGATGGAAGACCTATCCTACTACAGAAGGAAAAGATGCCAGATATTCACTATCCCAGGGAAATTAACACATTTTCAAGGCTGGATCAATTGAATGCACCCGCCTTGTATTATAAAGAATAAATAACAAAAAGAAGGGACAGCTGAAAGTATGATCTGATGCTAGGGAATGGCAGAATACACAGCCCCAGCTGCTAAATACAAGGATCTCCAGCAGCAGGGCAGGGGAAACACACGTTGAATTAAGAGTTCTCAGCAGTTGCAGCCACTGTGTTTTCTCCAAACCAGTCATATAATGTGTTTTGGATTGTGGTTTTTGCTTCATCAAATCTGAACCTCTTTGCTCTGCCTTCTCAGTAATTCTGGGACTTATGATAGTCATTCAGTTGACTTCTTTTCTACATTTCTATCTGGCATTTAAACTAAAACCCTTCACAATAATCATTCTTTAGCAACAAAAGATGAGCAAGTGGGAGAATTTGAAGAGTTGTATGGCTAAGCATAGGGCAGGACAATGGCCTAAAAAGAGTTGTGAGACAGACTGGGTGTCACTGAAGATGTAGACAAAATCTAAACAGCAATGAGGGGAGAAAAAAATGTTCCTACAAGCCAAGATGGAGAAGACCAAACCCACATAATTCCAGGCTCCAGTTCTCACATATTCCTCATGTAATTCTCCTTTCAAAACAAAGATCCATCGGTGAGCAGGACATGTCATCCACCATGAGTGCAGCCTAGCAGGATAATCCTGCAGGCTTTGCCACAAAGGGTTTGACAGGCAAGGTAACCTCAAATATGACCTTGCACTGTTAATACTTTCCATCTTCACACTCCCTTCTTAGCAGGGCAGCCACTAAAAAGATTTGGCAAAACTTCATGGCAAGGTTTTCCTTCTTTAAAAGTACCTTCTACTCTCTGAACCCAAATCTACTGCATTTTCTCCTGATTAGAATGTTTCTGTAGTCCATTGGTTTTAGCTCCAGTGCATACTCAGTGCCAGAGGCATCATGAGCTCCACGCTGACCTCACAGGATTGTAAATATCAGTAACGTGGTTGACATTACTGTGTTTCAAGGCGGCAATGGGTAAATTGAGATTAAAGAATGCTAGATTAAGTGGGACCGCTTCTAGTGAGGAAAAAAAAAAAAACATGTACAGGGATAAGGACTCAGATTTATTAACTCATTTATGGATTCTCCACTAATCTCATCTTCTCCTCCTAGGTAATAATCTAGTTCCATGACTTTAAATATCGTCTGACCATAGCCAAATGTATATTCAAAGCATGTATTTGTCCCTTAAACTCCAGAATCACATACCCATTTACTTTCTTGAAGTATATGCTTAGAGATCTAATGATCAGGTGAAATTTAAAATGAGCACAACCAAACTCATGATTAGCCTAACATCTCCCTTTAAGTGCTTATCACCCAGTCATCACTAGTTCAGTTAATGGCAACACCTCCCTATCAATCTAGAATTATTTTTTGACTTTTTCCTTCAACTTCAGATATATCACCTTCCTTGCTTTTCCTTGTATATACCAGGGATTCTCCTACATAGGGTTCTTTGCATATTACTATTTCATCTTCCCAAAGTGATCATCTTCAAATGATAGCTTGTAATCTTCCCATATTCCTTCAGGAACTTCCCTGATATCTACATAGAATCCCTTCCCCATTGAGTTATTTTCTACCTCTCATAATGCTTTATTTCTCTTCTTCCTACATACCTTTATATGTTTTGTTTATGTGCATATTTTCAGTTGATTCCCACTAGATTGTACTTCCTTTGAACAAATTCTGTTTTTTTGGCTCACCACTACATCCCAAACTTTTTGTTAACATCCTCCTATAATAAATCCTTTTTCTGTATTCGTGAAATACACAATTGAATGGAAAAATAAAGAAGAACTCTAATGAGGAATCCCTGAAGGAACCATAATAGTTAGGAATTAAGAATTTAGAACTGAGTAGTCTCAAAGAAGAAATGATTAAACCAAAAGAACTGGTGTCACTGACGCCAGTGGAAGCAACTTTTCAAAGCTAGAGGAAGTGGTTAACACTGTAAAATGCCACAGAGGAGGGGCCAGTGTTAGGACAACAGAGAGTGGTAAAGAATCGGGGTCAAGTGAGGAAAGGGTTTCCAAAAGGAGATGGCAATCAATAATGTCAGACATTTTTGAAGAGTCAAGTAAGATCAAATGGCCATTGAGTTTGTAAAACAGAGATTAATAAGAGCAATTTTGGTGGCGTGTTGGAAACAAGAATCTGATTGCACTAGGCACAAGAAATTGCAAAGAAAAGAGGGAAAGGAAATAATGAGTACATAAAATTCTTTGAAGAAATTTTTCTCTAAAGTGAAACTAAAATGAAACAATTGGAGTAGATATTCAGATACTTGGGGCATTTTATTTTTTCAGGTAGAAGGTATTATACTATCTTGGTATTAGGTGAGAATAATTCTTGTAAATAAGGAACACTGATTATAGAAGAAAAAGATATAACAGTAAAAATATGTCTGAGTCCTGGATTCCATCCCTGCTTGCATACTGAAATACATGATTCTTATCTTTGTTTCATTTGTGAATGCTGCACTTTTTAAATTCAGTAAGAAATGCAAAATAATATTACCCAAACTTGCCATTCTGCTTTTCATCTGCTTTTTGTCCTTTCCCACATGTAAACAATTGCAAATCCTGCATACAATTCAATACAATCAATATATAAGCTAGTTGGGACACTAAGCATGATGGTATTGACTGTTACATTTCCTTAAAAAGAAATGCTGTTTATGACAACTTCATGGACTCATGGACTGCTAAACAGTCATGATAGAAACATAGCAGTTCAGGGCCTGACAATGGAAAGTGGGTAAAGAATCTTTGGAAATAGGAAGGTCAAGAATCTGAGAGCCCAGGGCAGAGAAAACACACTTAGTAGAAGTATATTATTACTACCTGGATTTTAAATGTCCCCCAAATGCTCATATGGTAAAAGCCTAATCACCAGTCTATGGCACTATGGAGAAATATTGGAAGCTTGAATAGGTGGGGCCTAATAAAAGAAAGGAGGTCAGTGGGGCCATGCTCTTGAAGTAGATATCGGGACCCTTGTCCCCTCCTCTCTCTCTTTTCCGTTCCTGCCAACATCAGAAGAGCAGCCTCCACTGCCATTCACTCCTGTCATACTGGCACTGTGCTGCCATAGTCCAAAGGCAACAGGAGCAAATGACCACAGACTGAAATCTCTGACACTGAGCCAAAATAAACTTTTCCTCCTCTCAACTGATTTTGTCAGGTGTTTTGTGACTAACACTTATATTGAAATCACCAACAGTTGGCTGGATCATTGAACCGAATGCTAAGTCTTTAAGTCTTGAGGTTACATGGTCCAAACATCCACAGAAGGCATGATGCATGGAGGAACCTATTTGTTTGAGTTTCACTGGAGTTGGGCATTCATACTTGGCATAGAACTCCTGAGTGACCTCAATAGCTCCTGCCAGTTTAATGATCAGCTATGTTTTAGTGTCTACATTAGTGACAAAGAAATATCTAGCTCCAAACTCCAGACTCTCATAACCACGGGCTTACACAATATCTTCACTAAGGTAAAAATTAAATATGTCCAAAATTAAAAGAATTTCTCATTTCTTCCTAATTGCTTAAGAAAGAAGTATCAATACCCACTTCAATGTATCTCCGTCATCTGCTATATCTATAAATTGAATAATATTGTTTCTACTTCCTATCTTTCTGCCAGATGTGACCATTTCTTCAAACTCATCTCTTTGAATTCTATTTCCAAAGGCCCTAATTTCTTTCATGGGTGTTTATAAAAGCTTCCTGATTAGTACCTACTTTCTTTCTTCTCCTGGGTTTCCATACACAAGATTGATTAGAGAAGAAATGGCTGGAAGACACTACTGATTGAACATTCTTTTTTATCTTCATAATTATCATTGTTTTTGTTGTTTTCCAATTTCTTAGTATTTTCAGTTTAAGATAAATGGTCTATTGTGTGAAGCTTGAGGAAAGCAAACTCTATTCCCCACTATAGGACGTTTAAGAGAACAGACTCCTCTCCCTCTCCCTCATCTTCTAGTACCTAAGATACAATGTAGCCTTGGTCAGTTTGATACTTACACTCAGCACTTTGAATATGGATAGACAATGTGAAAGACCATTTAGCTGTGTTACAACAGCTCTCTATAGTGGGTATAATATCCTAAGGGCCAAAGGTGGGAACTGTACACTTAGAAGTGCCACCCTAATAGATCGTTCTGATACATCCCCTTGGCTGTGGCACAAGCTGACTAGACTCCATTAGCTCTCAGATTCTCAGTCTGGTTCTCTAACTATCTACTTGTCCTGTAAGTATTCCTAAGCCAATGGAAAAGGTATCTTCTGCTTGAGCTAGCCCAAATAATGTTCTATTGCTTACAGTGCAAATTCTGAGAGACACAAGTCAGTAAAAAGATTTTAGGATAAAAGACGAGTGGCCTGAACTAAAACAAGGGCAGCATGATGAAAAGGATTGAAAAATAGGAGTTAAAATTCATAGGAATTTGTTGGATACTGAGATAAAGAGAAGATGGGGTCACCGATAATAGTTTTTAGCCTGAGTGAATGAAGTGCTTGTCAGTACTTGGAAACGGCAAAGAATAAAGAAATAATAATTATAAAGGAGTTGGGCAGATGGCTGAGGTGAGTGGGATTTGTGGTGGTGGGAATAATTACTAGTTGATAAAAGTTGAGTCTGAGACTTTAAGATAATGTTATGAGAGCCATAGAGTAGACAGATGGATGAATCTGTGGGAAATGTTAGGGATAAAGATAGATAATTGAAGTCATCAGGAACTGAAATCATGAGAGGAAATGAGATCACTCTGGAAGAGTTCATAGCATGAGAACAGTGGGTCGAGGATGGACATCTGGAGAAGGCTATAATTTAAGAGATGAGCTTAGGAAAAAGTCTAGAAAATAAATCAGGGCATTCCGGACCAGTCTCTTTCTTATGAGATAGTTTGACTTTAATTATTCTATCTTTTTGTTTCCTTAGACACCCAATGCCATTTGAAAATCATAATCTTTCTTCTTCTTCTTCTTTTAATTTTTTGAATTTCCTTCCCCATGAGCTATAATTTTGAATAGTTACTATCTACCTCAAGTTTCTAAGCCAAGATTTGAGTTCCACATTCTTTTCTAGAAACCTCTTCCATTAAGATTTGAAGAATAACAAATATCTTTGCATTTTAAGTAATTCTGTCAGAGGAGAAAAAAATCTCTAAAAGTAACAGAATAAAGGGATTTGCTGTAACTAACACTTCCACATAGATTCCTAAATGCAGATTTCTCCATCCCCACAGCAACCTTTGTCAAGGCCATCCTGAGTTTACAGGTTCTAAAGAAATAGAGTCCTAATTCGGTCACCAAGTGAGAGTCTGTTTGGCCTACAAGAGACTCAACCAGTTATTCCCTAAGCTTTTAGCATTATTCTTTGTCTTTGATGCCTTATATCAAATAAATGCAGCTGGTTAAATAGGGACCATGTTGACATAAAAAGTTGTCTTACAGTTATAAAGCCACTTGGCCACCCTCCTCTTATGTTCTCAGATTTAACTGTTTCTTGAAAGCAACCATCTCTGATAGTGTACATGTACAACTATGTAACAGCAATTCCCATCAGTACATACTATAATGCACCAATAAAAAAATGTGCAAAAATTAAATATGCACATTAAATTACATATTAGAAAAAAACTACATGATGGAAATAGTTCATCTTTATTCTTAATGAATAAAAAGGCTAAATTGGCTCTTTAAAAAAAATCTCTAATAGATGGAAAAGAGGTAGCGAAAGGGGAAATAAATACATATGCAAATCCTCCATCTTTTCTTCATCTTAGAGGATAGAGAAAGGGCAGATACCTGCAGATAGAACTTTCTTGGATTTTATGGTAATAAAAATTTTATGGAAATAATTGTAAGTTCATTTGCAGTTTTAAAAATAACAGTACAAGCCAGGTGAGGTGGCGAACGCCTGTGATCCCAGCAGTCTGGGAGGCTGAGACAAGAGAATTACGAGTTCAAGGCCAGCCACAGCAATGGCAAGGTGCTAAGCAACTCAGTGAGACCCTGTCTCAACATAAAACACAAAATAGGGCTGGGAATGTGGATCAGTGGTCAAGTACCCCTGAGATTAATCCCTGGTACCAATAATAATAATAATAATAACAACAACAAAAAAACAGAAAGATGCAGTGTGTTCCTTATCCAGTTTCACCCAATAGTAACTTTTTTTTTTTTTTTTTTTTTTTTTTTTTGGGTACTGGGGATTTAACCCCAGGGACATTTTACCTCTGAGCTATATCCTCAGTCCTTTTTTTTTTTTTTCTTTTTAAATTTTCAGACAGGGTCTCACTAACTTGCTGAGAGTCTTGCTAAATTGCTGGGGTGGGCCTCAAACTTACAATCCTCCTGCTTCAGCCTCCCAAGTCGCTAGGATTACAGATGTGCACTGCCACCACATCTGGCAGCAATCAGGACTGACATTGTATTACCATTTTTTTTGGAAGGAAAGATTGTCAAACAAATTTAAAGCAAATGAGATTGATATGTTCTAATCATAATTTAGAAGGTAAAAGCATTGAGTTCAGCAGAGGTTTTGTCTGACAGTATCAGACAAATAGCATCTCTTCATCCAATGTGATAATGGGAAATTACAGAAAGTACCATGTTGCTTCATCAAGGATCTGAATGCATCTATAGAACTACCAGTTCTAGGGCTGTAATAAAATTTTTAATACAATTTTAATTTTAAGTAGAAGTGGGAAATGCAGGGCAGTGATATTGGCCAAATTATATTGTTATATTATTTGCAGGTACGAATATGTAACAAAAAATCCCACCGTTATACACAAGTACAATGCCCAATAAAAGTGTATGAAAAAATAAAAAATTTAAAAATGAATTTAAAATATCTTTTAGCATCAGAATAAAAGATGTCATAACTTCTCATCAAGTGTACATTCTCCCAATTTCATCTTTAGAATTAACTTCTAAATGAATTTTATTCACTTAAAGAGTATTTATTGATGCTTATTAGAAGACTGATACTCTTTTAAATTCTGAGAAACTACTGGCAAATGAGAGACAAGGCACCCACCCATGTATTGTATTATGTATGAATAAAAAATTAAAAGTTTCAGGGGGGAAAAAATCTTTCCCTAAAACTTTTCAAATTTATTTGTTGTTGTTACTGAGAATGGAACCCAGGGGCACTTTAGCACTGAGCTATAGGCCCATCCTCTTCCCCCACTCCTTTTGGTTTTTATATGTTTAGACAGTTATCTCACTAAATTGCTGAGTTTGGCCTTAAACTTGGGAAAATCCTGCCTCAGCCTCACAAGTCACTGGTATTACAGGTGTACTCCACCATGCCTGGCTCATACAACTCTTCAAGGCACATACACGGCCTCCAGCCCGCTCCACAGCACCTCTGTGATTTCCAGGAAGCCCTAGAACAGAAGCTCTGCACAGTACTTTCAACTGAATTCACGGCATCTTGCTTTTCCAAGACCTATCTAACATGATGTTGAGCCAAGGACGACTGCCAGACTCTTCCATTTATCTCTTCCCCCCAAATCACTCAGGAATATGGAACATTTAACATAAGATAGAAAAGAAATGCCAGGCAGTGGTGCATGCCTGTAATCCCAGCAGCTCAGGAGGCTGAGGCAGGAGGATTACAAGTTCAAAACCAGCCTCAGTAACTTAGAGAAGGAAGGCCCTAAGCAACTCAGTTAGACCCTGTCTCTAAATAAAATACCAAAAAAAAAAAAAAAAAAAGAGCTGAAGATGTGACTCAGTGGTTGAGTGCCCCTGGATTCAATCCCCAGTACAAAAAAAAAAAGACAAAGAGGTTTAACATTCAAGCAAAATATCCCTTCAAACTAATGCATCCACATGATTTTAAAAAAGAATTCTTTTGGTGAACCTAATAGCTATCATTTTTTCCCCCATGAACCATTTTCTTCAGTTCAAGACCCCAGCCTACACCTTCTCTCTGGTCTGTCTTTCTCTATCCCTTTCTCTTTTCATCCGTCCCTCCTGTACATCCCCTGGATTCTTCATACTCTTTAGTTCCTTGTCCAAATTTGACTTATCAAAATCCCACATCATCTTCACTCCCCTGAAATATGATAATGGCTCTAAATAGCAAATTTCCTCCTCCATTATGACATCATAAGGTATTTTCATTGTAGTCTTATAGTAAATGTGAAAATAGTTGTTTCAATAAATTGGGTAGAACAAGTGAAAACACATGTTATATAACTACGGAGGCATTAGGCAGAGACAAAGGAAAGAAGAAATTACTCTCTGACCATAAGAGTTAAAAAATAGAAGAACGAAAGACATCAGGTGAGAGTAAGATTTGCCTTCACCATGATCCCTGTCACTCCACTATTTTTTGTGCATTGTGTACCCTTAGTAGGAAAGAGGACTAGAAAGGCATCATTGTGGCTTGGAGCTCCTCAGAACAGAGGAGGTGATGATAGGACAACAAAGTTTCACAAGAGAACAAGTGACAGTATACAAAAGAGGTGAAATGAAGACTAGTGAGTCAGGGTTGATCTTAGTTGCAAATAACAGAAAACTCAACAGTGAATAAAGGAAGGGGTATGTGTATATCAAATAACAAGAATCCAGGCCGGATGCAGTAGTACACACCTGTAATCTCAGTGGCTCAGGAGGCTGAGGCAGGAGAACTTCAAGTTCAAAGCCAGCCTCAGCAACTTAGCAAGACGTTAAGCAACTCAATGAGACCCTGTTTCTAAATAAAATACAAAAAAGGGCTAGGGATATGGCTCAGTGCTTAAGTGTCCTTGGGTTCAATCCCTGGTATCCCAAAACAAAAAACAAACAAAAAAAAAAAAAACCAAGCAAGAATCTAACTGCTCTGAAATATGGATGCTTCTATTTTCCTATTCTGCCTTTTATGGCATGGTAAATTTCATCCTTATGGGCATAAGACAGCCTCTATACCTCTTTGCATTGACAAGAGTAGAAGGATACAAGGTGAAGGGCAAAATCCTTTTCTTTACCTAGCTGTGCCTTATTTGGCAAGACAAGGAGTGAGTGCCCTCTCACAATTTCCTTCAATAGCTCATTGCCCAGAACCATGTTACACAGTCACCTTGACTTATAACAGGAGATATCCTGAGCACTAATTTTTTTTCCTAGAATTTATAGGAGAAGAATTGAAGGAAGAAGGAGTTTGGGTGTTGAGAGACTCAATCTATAATATCTGCAACAACTAGAGTGGAGATGAATAAGCATTCCTAACTGCTTCTAAGATTCAGGGAAGATGGATCACAGAGAATTGTTAAGATACTCACCAAAACATCAAATTATCTCAAGGATTTACATATTTAGTTAAGAACAATAATTTTTAAATGTCAGTGATACCAAGTGAGATGAAAAAACAAATCACCCATAAGTTATTTGAGAAGTTCCCGATGTTAATAAGGTATCCACTCAATTTGTTGGTGTGTGTGTATGTGTGTGTGTACATGTGTGTATAGAGAGAGAGAATGGAAGAAAGAGGAGACAAAGAAGTCTCACACCAAAGCAGAAAAATTTTTAAATTTGTTTAGTAATAGGAGAACTGAACAGTATTTCAAAGACTTCCAGAAGTATTAAGAAATAGAAACATAAAACTGGGCTATATTCCATAGCAGTTAATCTAGGTAACATGCAAGAATTAATGGATTATGATTTTACATAAATAATCATGTCAGCTTGGACCTACAACAGACTTGATCACAGTTTGCTGATTATGCAACTTGATAGAGAGAGAGAGAGAGAGAAGGGGAGTAGGGAGAGAGAGAGAACAGATTCTAAGAACTCTTCCAGAAATTTTTTAATAAAGCATTTATCCAAATGGTGAGCATGGGTTAGTGGCTATATATTAGTAAGCACTTTAATAGTGTACTTCCAAGTAGTTTGAAAATTGTCCTGTTTCAAATATTTAATCTTTATATTTAGACTACATGAATCCACATGTCAAAACCAAAGTATAGGGGCTGGGATTATGGCGCAGTGGTAGCGTGCTCGCCTAGCGCGCATGAGGCACTGGGTTCGATCCTCAGCACCACATAAAAATAAAATAAAGATATTCTGTCACCTACAACTAAAAATAAATAAATAAATATTTTTTTAAAAAAAGAGCTACTTGAAAAAAAAAAACCAAAGTATAAAAATTGTGTTACAGTATAATATCTCTGATTAGTTTCTGCTTTTGAAAGAAAATTGATAATATTCCCATGACTCTAAAAATACATTTTAGTCCACTCCAGAGTTCCTGCAGAGCAGCAGAGGGCCCAAATCCACCCTCACAAAACTCCACAGGTGTCCAGAAAAAGGGAGACCAGGGACTGCTACCTCTAGCCACTGGGGAGCACAAAGTCAGGGTAAGAGTCGCTCCAGAGACCTCAGCACAAGGCAGCCCTGCCCAAGGGCAGCCTGGGTCCGCCCCAGTTTTTCTCCAGAGTTCCTGCAGACCAGCAGGAACCACAGAGGGCCCAAATCCACCCTCAGAAAACTCCATGGTTGTCCAGCCAAAGGGAGACCAGGGACTACTACTACCTCTAGCCACTGGGGAGCCCAAATTCAGGACAAGAGTAACTCCAGAGACACCAGCATGAGGCAGCCTAGGCCCACCTCAGTTCCACTCTAGAGTTCCTGCGTACTGGCAGGAGCCTCAGAGGGCCCAAATCCACCCTTAGGAAACTCCACAGGTGTCCAGCCAAAGGGAGACCAGGTACTGCTAGCTGCTAGCCACAGGGGAGCCCAAACTCAGGGTAAGAGTCGCTGCAGAGACCCCAGCGCAAGACAGCCCAGTCCAAGTGCGGCCTGAGTCTGCCCCAGTTTTGCTCCAGAGTTCCTGAGGACTAGCAGGAGCCACAGAGGGCCCAAATCCACCCTCAGGAAACTCCAGGGATGTCCAACCAAGGGTTGATCAGAGACTGATAGCTACCAGCCACAGAGTAAGGCACACCCAGGGTAAGAGTCACCTGCAGAGATCCCAACATGAAGAGGCCCCACCCAATTGCCCTCTGGGCCCACCTCAGTTCAGCTCCAGAGTTCCTGTGGTCAGGCGAGACAGAAGGTCCGAAACCACCCTTAGGGAATGCCAGGGATGCCCAGCTGAAGGCAAACCAGAGCCTGCTGGCCTCCAGCCCCAGGGGAGCTCACACTCACTATAAGGGTCACACACAGACTCTCCTGCTTGTGACCCTGCCTAAGTGAGACCTGGGGCCGCCTCTAGTTCTGCTCCAGAGTTCCTATTCACCAGCAGGAGTGCAAGAGAGGGGCAAAACAGCCCTCAGGCGCCACCTCAGGAGCCCAGCCAAGGCCACTCCCACTGCTCTCTAGAGGTACATCCACTACCTCCACCACCAACTTTAGTGGCAGTAGTGCCCATCTGGGAACACTGGGCTAACAGAATTAGCTCCAAGGTGAAACACAGGTAATCTGGTGTGGCAATAGAAGATTATAGGATAGAAGCCATAATACCTCAGATCAGTATTTCAAGAAAGGAAGATACACAATCAACATGAAAAAACAAGGGAAGGGAAGAAAGTGCCCCAAATAAACCTGGATACCACTGTAACAGAATCCATTGACAAATCAGTTGATGAAATGTCAGAGAAAGAATTCAGAATGTACATAATTAAAATGATCAGCGAACTAAAGAATGACATAAGTGAGCAATTACAGGCAAAAATTGATCAATCCAACAAAGAGATAGGAGAACAAATAAAAGCAACCATTGCTTATCTCTTATCTCATTCTAACAAAGAGATAACAGAACAATTACAAGTAGCAAAAGATTACTTTAAGAAAGAGCTAGAGATCGTGAAAAAGAACCAATCAGAAATTCTTGAAATGAAGGAAACAATAAACCAAATTAAAAACTCAATAGAAAGCATCACCAGCAGACTAGATCACCTGGAAGACAGAACCTCAGATAATGAAGACAATATATACAATCTTGAAAATAAACTTGACCATACAGTGATGATGGTAAAAAATCATGAACAGAACATGCAAGAAATATGGGACACTATCAAAAGACCAAATGTAAGATTTATTGGGATAGAAGAAGGCGCAGAATTTCAAACCAAAGGAATGCACAATCTCTTCAATGAAATAACATCAGAAAATTTCCCAAATATGAAAAATGAATTGGAAAATCAAATACAAGAAGTTTACAGGACACCAAATGTACAAAATTTCAACAGATCTACACCAAGGCACATTATAATGAAAATGCCCCAACATACAGAATAAGGATAGAATTTTAAAGGCCACGCGAGAGAGGAACCAGATTATATATAAGGGCAGAACAATTCATATCTCAGCAGATTTTTCAACCCAGACCCTAAAAGCCAGGAGATCATGGAATAACATATTCCAAGCCCTGAAAGAAAATGGATGCCAATCAAGAATCCTGTATCCAGCAAAATTGAGCTTCATATTTGATGATGAAATAAAAACCTTCCATGATAAACAAAAGTTAAAAGAATTTACAGCGAGAAAGCCTGCACTAAACAACATTCTTGGCAAAATATTCTATGAGGAAGAAATGATAACCAACAATGAAAATTTACACAGAGAGGAACTACACTAAAGGAAGACCATTCAAAAGAGAAAACAACTCAAGTAAAATCCTAAAACAAAACAAAATGACCGGAATTACAAATCATATTTCAATAATAACCCTGAATGTAAATGGCCTAAATGCACCAATTAAAAGACATAGACTGACAGACTGGATCAAAAAAAAAGACTCAACAATATGCTGTCTGCAAGAGACTCATCTCACAGTAAAAGACATCCACAAACTGAAAGTGAAAGGGTGGGAAAAAACATATCACTCACATGGACCCCGCAAACAAGCAGGAGTTTCCATCCTCATATCAAATAAAGTGGACTTCAAACCAAAGATGGTGAAAAGAGATAAAGAAGGTCATTTCATACTTCTTAAGGGAATCATACATCAATAAGACATAACAATCATAAATATCTATGCCCCAAATAATGGAGGTTCTACGTATATCAAAAAAATACTTCTCCAATACAAGAATCAAATAGACCACAACACAATAATACTTGGAGACTTTAACACAGCTCTCTCACCATTGGATAGATCTTCCAAACAAAAACTTAATAAAGAAACCATAGATCTCAATGAAACTATCAATAATTTAGACTTAACAGACATATATAGAGTGTTCCATCCATCAATGAACAAATACACTTTTTTCTCAGCAGCACATGGATCCTTTTCCAAAATAGATCATATGTTATGTCACAAAGCCAGTCTTAACAAATACCAAAAAAATAGAGATTCTACCCTGCATCCTATCTGACTACAATGGAATAAAATTACAAATCAATGACAGATTAAAAAACAGAAACTACTGCATCACCTGGAAACTAAATAATATGCTATTGAATGATGCATGGATAACAAAAGACATCAGGGAAGAGATAAAAAAAATTCTTAGAGGCAAATGAAAACTCTGAAACAACATATCAAAATCTCTGGGATGCTATGAAGGCAGTGCTAAGAGGAAAGTTCATAGCACTAAGCTCATTCATTACAAGAAGTAAAAGTCAACAAATAAATGAATTGACTCTTCATCTCAAAGCCTTAGAAAAGGAAGAACAAATTAACACCCAAAGAAGTAGAAGACAGGAAATAATCAAAATTAGGGCTGAAATCAATGAAATTGAAACAAAAGAAACAATTCAAAAAATTAACAAAACAAAAAGCTGGTTCTTTGAAAAAATAAACAAAATTGACAAACCCTTAGCCACCTTAATGAAAAGAAGGAGGGAGAAAACCCAAATTACCAAAATTTATGATGAAAAAGGAAATATCACAACAGACACTACTGAAATACAGAGGATAATTAGAAACTATTTTGAAAATTTATACTCCAGTAAATAGAAAACCCTGAAGACACCAACAAATTTCTAGAGGCATATGACCTACCCAAACTGAACCAAGAGGACATACACAACTTAAACAGATCAATTTCAAGCAAGGAAATAGAAAATGCCATCAAGAGCCTTCCAACCAAGAAAAGCCCAGGTCCAGATGGATTCTCAGCTGAGTTCTACAAGACCTTCAAAGAAGAATTAATACCAATACTCCTCAAAGTACCTCCTTTTCTATTTCATGAAATAGAAAAGGAGGGAACCCTTCCAAACTCATTCTATGAGGCAAGTATCACCCTGATTCCAAAACCAGACTGAGACACATCAAAGAAAGAAAACTTCAGACCAATATCCCTGATGAACATAGATGCAAAAATTCTCAATAAAATTCTGGCAAATCGCATACAAAAACATATCAAAAAAATAGTGTACCATGATCAAGCAGGGTTTATTCCAGGGATGTAAGGTTGGTTCAACATACGAAAATCAATTAACGTAATACATCACA
>PVHX01013179.1:0-32829 GCA_004024805.1 Geosciurus inauris
GTCCTATTTTGTATTTTATGTAGAGACAGCGCCTCTCTGATGCTGAAGCTGGCTTTGAACTTGTGATCCTCCTGTCTCAGCCTCCCAAGCTGCTGGGATTACCGGCATATGCCACTGTGCCTGGCCCCAATCTCTTTTTATAAAATGAAATTTATCAAAATATCCAGTATGTTTAACTGAAAAACACTTATTAGATGAAATGGTTGAGTTATCATTGAAATATTATAAATTGGGACAGTTAATTTAGTCTAGTGCTTCCAGATTTGTGATTAATTTAGAAGAAAAGTTACTTGAAAAACTATTTTGATTATTACTGGTAGAATTAGTTCCTGAGCTCTGGTGCTATAATGCTTGGTTTTGTTTTCCTTTCTCTTTTCTTTCTTTTTTAAACACTTAGTTTTCTATACAGTTATAGAGTTGTAATTGAGAACCCTCTTGCCTAGCTTCAGGCATGTGGGCTCTACATTTTAAGATGACACTGAAAAATAATGGCTTGACATGCCCAGACAGCTTGTGGGAGAAAACAGGGCCTGATGTCCTAAGCTGATCCTGTTCTCACTCTACCCTCTTTTCTCTGGGGAAATTAAGATAGTCCTGTCATGTGAGGACAGAAGGACATGGGCACAATAGAGAGGTTAAATGTTGGCTGTAGGGAGGATAGGACTTTTCTCCCTCATCTCTCCTCTGCTTTATGGGGGAAACAAATTCATTATTTCTTTTCTTTACCTGTGTGTCTGTGTGTGTGTGTGTGTGTCTGCAGATTTAACCCAGGAACTCTCTACCACTGACCTACATCCCCAGGTTTCTTTTCTGTTTTTATTTTTAGGCAGAGTCTGGGCTAAGTAGCTGAGGGTGGCCTGGAATTTGGGATCCTCCTGACTCATCTCCGGAATTATAGACATGAGCCACCATGCCTGACTTGTTTTGTTTTTTTGACACTGGTGACAACCTCTTTTAATAGACCAATAATATTTATTCAGATATTACGATTATGATCTACAGAAGCACATTAAAAAATATGCTTGAGGGGCTGGGGCTGGGGCTCAGTGGCAGAGCGCTTGCCTGGCATGTGTGAAGCACTGGGTTCTATTCTCAGCACCGCATATCAATAAACAAAATAAAGGTCCATCTACACCCTACAAAATATTAAAATATATATATATATATATTCTTGGGCTGAGGGTGTAACTCAGTGTAGAGCATGTACTTAGCGTGTTCAAAGCCCTGTGATCCCCAGGCTAACAAGAAAAGAATCAAAAATGTACTTGCTAGCCAGGCATGGTGGCACATGCCTGTAATCCCAGCATTTTGGGAGGCTGAGACAGGAGAATCGCGAGTTCAAAGCCAGCCTCCGCAACAGCAAGGCGCTAAACAACTCAGTGAGATCCTGTCTCTAAGTAAAACACAAAATAGGACTGGGAATGTGACTCAGTGGTTGAGCATCCTTGAGTTCAATCCCTGGGACCAAAAAAAAA
Source organism: Geosciurus inauris (assembly GCA_004024805.1). NCBI lineage: Eukaryota > Metazoa > Chordata > Mammalia > Rodentia > Sciuridae > Geosciurus > Geosciurus inauris. Next base: position 1,476 of record PVHX01013179.1, read on the forward strand.
AAAAAAGTACTTGCATAACATACCCCTAATGCTTCTAAAAATATTTAATTTCATCCAAAAATGGCACATGCCTATAATCCTTAGGAGGTTTAAGCAGGAGGATTGCAAGCTTGAGGTTAGCCTGGGCAATTTAGAGAGACTCTGTCTTAAAATGAAGGGGGCGGGGGAGAGAGAGAGATTGATTAACTGGATGTTTACTGTAGGCAGGTAGGAAGGGTGCAGCTGGAGGTGGGTCATTGGGGCATGACTTGGGGGTATATATTTTGTATATACCCCATAGATATTTTCTCTCTCTCTTACCCTCCCCCTCTGCTTCATGATGTGATGTTCTGACCAGCATTCTTCCACCACCCTCTTCCGCCATGATGTTCAGCTTCTCAGAATACATTCATTCATAAATAAAGCAAGTTAAATTTATTTGAGTCACTTTGTAAATCTGACACAGGAAAAGCAGTAATCCAAGGAAGGACAATTTACCCAAAGAACTCAGATCTTCTTTCATGTTCTAACACTAAAATAATCCACGGATACAAACATGGATACTGTTCTTGAAAATACCTGGAAGATTGGAATGCTCTGTTTTCAATTAAAATTCTTGCCATTGTGAACAGAAAACATTAAGAAGCAGCTTGTTCTCTCAGGAGGGAACTCACATTTACTGAGCTCATCAGACTGATATATAAAATTCAAACTCTAATATACTGATCTACAGTGAGAAACATATTGTTGCTCAGATCTGAGACCTTGCATTAGCATAATAATGACTGCATTTTCCCCAGTAGGTGCACTATATTTCTAACCACCTTCTGGGCCACAGAACAAGTCAAAATGATTTTATTTATTTATTATTTATTTTTTGCCATGCTAGGGATCAGACCCAGGGCCTCATGCATGCTAGGCAAAACCTCTGCCACTGAGCTACATCCCCATCCCTCAATAATTTTAAAAGGAAGCAAATCATACAAAGTGTTTTCTCTGATCCAAATCGAATTAAATTAGAAATAAATAACAGAGATGGTCTTGGTGGCACAAGCCTATAATCCAAGTGACTCTTGAGGCTTAGGCAAGAGGATCGCAAGTTCAAAGCCAGCCTCGCAATTGAAAAGAGGCGATAAGAAATTTAGCAAGGACCTCTCTCAAACTCTCTCAAAATAAAAATAAAGAGGGCTGGGGATGTGACTCTGTGGTTAAGCAACCTAGGTTCAATCCCCGGTACAAAAAAAAAAACAAACCACCACAACTCCAAAACAGAAAGATCTCTGGAAAATTTTCAAATACTTAGGAATTAAATAACGTACTTAGTTATTACAGGATTGAGCAGTGGCTCAATCCTGTAATCCCAGCATTTAGGGAGGCTGAGACAGGAGAATCATGAGTTTAAAGCCAGCCTCAGCAACAGCGAGGCGCAAAGCAACTCAGTGAGACCCTGTCTCTACATAAAACACAAAATAGGGCCGGGGATGTGGCTCAGTGGTCGAGTAGCCCTGAATTCAATCCCTGGTACCAAAAAAAAACCAGATTAGTAAAATTCTTTTTGTTCACTTAAGACATTATCTATATAGAATGTCTTAGAGAATCTAGAAAAAGTACTAGAATAAATAAGTTTAGCAAGTTCACAGGATATAAAGCCAATACACAAAAGCTTATTAAATATACACTTAGCAAATGATGTAGAAATTTCACTTGTGCGGGGCTGTAGCTCAGTGGTAGAGCGCTTGCCTAGCATGCGTGAGGCACTAGGTTCGATCCTCAGCACCGCATATAAATAATAAATGAATAAAATAAAAATCCATTAACAACTAAAAACAATTTTAAAAAAAGAAATTTCACTTGTGGATATTAACCCAGGAGAAATGAAAACAGATTTGTATAAAGACTTACACATGGGGCTGGGGCGGTAGCTCAGTGGTAGAGCGCTTGCTTACCATGCGTGGGGCACTGGGTTCGATCCTCAGCACCACATATAAATAATAAAATAAAGATCCATCAACAACTAAAAAATATATATATATTAAAAAAAAAGACTTATACCTGAATGTTGATAGCAATATAGTCTCATAGCCAAAATTTGGAAACATTCTAACTGTCCATCTCCAGGTGACTAGATAAATAAATTGTGGCATATTGAAAAAATGAAACACTACTCAGCAACAAAACGAAAGAAATTACTGACAGGTACAGCAAAATAGATGAATCTTAAAAGAATGAATGGTAAGGAAAAGAAGCTAGATACAAAAGACTGCATACTGTATTATTCCATTTATATGAAATCCTAAAAAAGGCAAAACTACAGAGATAGAAATCCAATCAGTGATTTTCAGGCACCACGGATTAGAAGTAGGGGATTAACTACAAAGGGGGACCTTTTCAGAATGCTGGAAATACTTTGTCATGATGTGGTAGACATCTTGTGTTTTATACACTTGTCAAAACTTATGTAATTATAAATTTAAATTTGTACCTTTTATAATATGTTAATTGCATCTCAATGAAGTAAGATCCATTATCCCGACACTTCAGAAACTTGGAATTTCCATACGAAAAAAACAAGTAACACATAAAGATTTGGGAATCAGGATAGCATCCTACTTCTCAAGAGAAAAACTAGAATCTAGAAGACAACTGAGAAAAGTTTTGAAAACTCTAAGAACGAGGCAAGCATGGTATTGCACACTTGTAATCTCAGCAATTTGGGAGGCCAAGGGAGAATTATAAATTTCAGGACATAGCCGGGCGCGGTGGCTCACACTTGTAATCCCAGCACTTAGGGAGGCTGAGACAGGAGAATCACAAGTTCAAAGCCAGCCTCAGCAATGGCAAGGTGCTAAGCAACTCAGTGAGACCCTGTCTCTACATAAAACACAAAATGGGGCTGGGGATGTGGCTCAGTGGTTGAGTGCCCCTGAGTTCAATCTTTAGTACCAAAAAAAAAAAAAAAAAGAATGTATAGCAAAGTCCTTGAGACGACAGGTAATGGGCAAACAGAACCTGCCCAGACTGGAACAAATGAATGAAAGCCTGCAGAAGGATGCCTTCAAGAAACAGAATGAAACATTACCCGAAGTATCTGAATATATTGCAAAAAATTTTGCAGCAATGTCACTGTTTAAGTATGAATCAATAGGGGCTGGGATTGTGGCTCAGTGGTACAGCGCTTGTCTAGCATGCATGAGGCACTGGGTTCGATTCTCAGCACTGCATATAAATAAATAAATATCCATCAACAACTAAAAAACTTTTTCTTTTTTTAAAAAGAATGAATTGATGGGGCTGGGATTATGATGCAGTGGTAGCGTGCTCGCCTAGCACGTGTGAGGCACTGGGTTCGATTCTCAGCACCACATAAAAATAAAATAAAGATATTCTGTCCACCTACAACTAAAAAATAAATATTAAAAGAAATTTTAAAAAATTTAAAAAAAAGAATGAATTGATAATAGGTACCTGGAAAACTAAATAATAAAAAAGATGTGACAGTTGTTATTTTCTGGAAAAACATTAAGTTGCCCAATTTATATACTTATATGCTGTGTGACTCAGTAAAAAAATTTACATGGTCATAAAAATGTAGACATGAAATAATTATTTAATTAAAACAGCAATTTGGAGTAAGATTTTTTAGTACCTTCACTACAATAGTTTCATTTAAAAAAATTTTTTTAGTTGTAGATGGACATAATACTTTTATTTTGTTTTAATGTGGTGCTGAGGATCGAATCCAGTGCTTCACGTGTGCCAGGCAAGCGCTGTACCACATGTGAGCCACAACCCCAGCCCATAGTTTCATTTTTCATTTTGAGAAATGCCTTTTATAGGTCTCTCTTTGCAGTTAGGTTGCTGATTATCTACTTTTATTGATGTAAGTATCTTTATCTATAGTTGAGGCTCCTCCCTACTTCCAGTTTTCTCTTCCTATTCTGCCACGAACTTGAAAATCTGTGTAAAATTATGTAGAGGTGGAAGGATTTTGTGCAAAATTGAAGTTTCACATTAAACTTTGAGTTGGTGGTTGTGGAGAGAATTTGGACTAGTAGCTGAGCAGCAAGATATCTATATATAGAGAGAAGAACATAAATTGGAATAAGCAGAAAAGAAGAAATCTAAGTATATGGTCCAAGGTATTCTTTTTTTTTTTTTTTTTTTTGGTACTGGGGATTGAACTCAGGGGCACTTGACCACTGAGCCACATCCCCAGACCTATTTCGTATTTTATGTAGAGACAGGGTCTCACTGAGTTGCTTAGCACCTCGCCATTACTGAGGCTGGCTTTGAACTCATGATTCTCCTGTCTCAGCCTCCCTAAGTGCTGGGATTACAGGCTTGAGCCACCATGCCCGGCTTGGTCCAAGATATTCTTAAATCAGTCTCTTAGTTGTGAGAATAGTTTTAGTTCAGGTAAGCAGTACATGTCATTTTAGGAAATGATTTTGTAGGAAGACTCTCATCTAAGTTAGGACTCTATATGTTATGAGAATAAGAGGCATTTCTATCGAAACAAAAGAAAAAGGTTAGCCAGGCAAGGTGGCGCTTGCCTGTAATCCCAGCAGTTTGAGTGCCTGAGGCAGAAGGATTGCGTGTTCAAAGCTAGGCTCAGCAACCAAGAGGTGCTAAACGACTCAGTGAGACCCTGTCTCTAAATAAAACACAAAATAGGGCTGGGGATGTGGCTCAGTGGTTGAGTGCCCCTGAATTCTATCCCCAGTACTCCCGCCAAGAAACACACACACACACACACACAGGTTAGTAGAACAAATTATATGCCAGTTTTTAGTTTATAGGGCAGTCAGTTGAGATTTCTAGATGTTGAACTTGAAGCATCTTTATTTGGAGTGGGGGCAAGGAATGGCAATCTGACAGATTTTCCTAATTTGTAGTTTGCATCAGGAATTCCACTGAACTTTATGGATACCCCAGTCAACAACAGGCACAGAAGTTGTCTATACATAAGCTGTTGTGATGATTTCTAGGAAGCCTGTATCAAGTTGTCCAGCTTCAGCTTGCAGCACTCTAAGAAAAGAGCAGTTTTGGCCAGGTATGGTGGTGCACACCTATGATCCCAGAGGCTGAGGTAGGAGGATCACAAGTTTGAGGCCAGTCTGAGAAACTTAGCAAGACTCTATCTCCAAATAAAACATAAATAAATAAAGAAAGAAAGAAAGTTTTAATTTTTAGGGATTCCAAGTCAGAAGGGTAGGAGAAAAACTGAAAATATTAATTTAGAGAGTCATAGCCAGATATTGGAGGAGATTAGAAGAATTTAGAATTCAGTCCAGTTTGCAGATAAATAATAAAAATCTCAAAAACGATGAGAAGAGGGGCTGGGGCTATGGCTCAGCGTTTGAGCGCTTGCCTCGCATACGTGAGGCACTGGGTTCGATCCTCAGCACCGCATAAAATAAATAAAGATATTGTGTTCATCTACAATTAAACAAAATATTTTAAAAAAAAAAACAAAAAAACGATGAGAAGACTTGAAGCTAATAACAGTTAAAATTTTCTTCTGAAACACAATTTTTCTATTATTATTCCTTTCATTTTTATAAAAGATGATCAAAGTTAGACTGATTTGTTTGTAAAATGTTCAACAAAACTAACTTGTTGATGATAATTTTGCAGTAGTAGGGATTTAACTTAGGGCACTCTAGTACTGAGCTAAGTTCCCAGCCCTTTTATTTATTTATATTTTGAAACAAGGTTTTACTAAGTTGCCCAGGATGGCCTTGAACTTGTGATACTTCTACTTCAGCCTCCTGAGTTGCAGGGGGGAATAACAACCTTGCTCCACAGTGCCTTCTTACAGGGTTTTTCAAATTATTATTATTATTATTATTATTTTCTTCTTTTCTGTACCAAGGATTGAGCCTAGGACTGCTTAACCACTGTGCCACATCCCCAGCCCTTTTTACATTTTATTTTGAGACAAGGTCTCACTAAGTTGCTTATGGCCTCACTAAATTACTGAGGCTGACTTTGAGTTTGTAATCCTTTTGTCTCAGCCTCCGAAGCTGCTGGGATTACAGCTATGTGCCACTATGCCTGGCTCAGGGTTTTTAAAAGTCGGCTTTGTTGAAATTTTTATTTTATTTTTATTTTTAGTTGTCAATGAATATTTATTTATTTATTTATTTATTGGTACTGGAGATTGAACTCAGGGGCACTCGACCACTGAGCCACATCCCCAGTTCTATTCTGTGTTTTATGCAGACAGGATCTCGCTGAGTTGCTTAGTGCCTCTCCGTTGCTGAGGCTGGCTTTGAACTCGCGATTCTCCTGTCTCAGCCTCCCTAAATGCTGGGATTACAGGCTTGCGCCACCGCGTCTGGCTCTATTTTATTTATTTATATGGGATGCTGAGACTCAAACCCAGTGCCTTACACATGCTAGACAAGTGCTCTATCTAACACTGAGCCACAATCCCAGCCCTGAAATTTTTAATAAAGAATCTCAGATTAAGCTGGGCACAGTGGCTCAAATTTGTAATCCTAGCACTTAGGGAGGCTGAGATAAGAAAATCGCGAGTTCAAAGCCAGCCTCAGCAATGGTGAGGCGCTAAGCAAGCAACTCAGTGAGACCCTGTCTCCACATAAAACACAAAATAGGACTGGGGATATGGGATGTGGCTCAGTTGTCGAGTACCCCTGAGTTCAATCCCCAGTACCAAAAAAAAAAAAAAAAAAGAATCTCAGATTAGACCTTTTAAAATAACTTTATAATTTATTTATTTTTTATGTGGTAGTGAGGATCAAACCCAGTGCCTCATAAGTGTGCTAGGAAAGTGCTCTACCACTGAGCCACAACCCCAAGCCCTCAGGTTAGACTTTTAAAGGTATAGATAGTTTAAGAGAAAACAGAAAAAATTTCCTTAAATTTGGAAAATAAAACATGAAAGAATCACCAATATTTCAGACAAAAAGTTTTCTTAACTATATATATATATCTATATATATAAAACTATATATATAGATATATATATATGGGGGGGGGCTTGAACTCAGGTGCACTTGACCACTGAGCCACATTCCCAGACCAATTTATGTTTATTTTAAATTTAGAGACAGGGTCTTACTGAGTTACTTAGCACCTCACCGTTGCTGAGGCTGGTTTTGAACTCCCAATTCTCCTGTCTCAGCCTCCCAAAGTGCTAGAATTATAGGCGTGTGCCACCGAGCCCGGCTCCCTTTATTTCTTTTTTCTCTTTTGGTACTGGGGATTGAACTCAGAGGCACTCGACAACTGAGCCACATCCCCAGCCCTATTTTGTGTTTTATGTAGAGACAGAGTCTCACTGAGTTGCTTAGCGCCTAACCATTGCTGAGGCTGGCTTTGAACTCGTGATTCTCCTATCTCAGCCTCCCTAAGTGCTGGGATTACAGGCTCGTGCCACCGCGCCCGGCTCCCTTTATTTCTTGAGACAGGGTCTTGCTAAATTGCCCAGGCTGACCTCAAACTTGTGATCTTCCTGCCTTAGCTTCCTGGTATCTGGGATTACTGGCATGTACCGCTGCACCTGGCATTACTCTTAATTTAATTTTTTTGGTACTGGAGATTGAACTCAGGGGCACTCGACCACTGAGCCACATCCCCAGCCCTATTTTGTGTTTTATGTAGAGACAGGGTCTCGCTGAGTTGCTTAGTGCCTCTCCGTTGCTGAGGCTGGCTTTGAACTTGCAATTCTCCTGGCTCAGCCTCCCTAAGTGCAGGGATTACAGGCATGCGTCACCTCGCCCAGCTATATATATCTTTTTTTTTAATTTAGTTTTATGTAGTTCTGAGGATCGAACCCAATACCTCATGCATGTGAGGCAAGTGCTCTACCACTGAGCTACAATCCCAGTCTGAGGTTGGCTTTGAATTTGCTATCCTCCTGCCTCAGCCTTCTGAGCCACTGGGATTACAGGGGAGCACCACTGTGCGGGGCTCAAATATCTTTTGTTCCTCTTCAATATGAAGCCAACGGTGTATAAGCTTAAACTTATATTTAGCAATTAATGTTTCAGCATTATATCTTATTTGAAAATGACATAGATATTCAAGGAATATCTATCATTTAATTTAGTATAATTTGAATTATCAAGAATTTAAGTTATCTGAGCTGGGGTTGTGGCTCAGTGGTAGAGCACTTGCTTAGCACGTGTGGGGCACTGGATTTGAGTCTCAGCACCACATATAAATAAATAAAGGTATTGTGTCCATCTACAACTAAAAATATCTTTAAAAAAGAATTTAAGTTATCAAGATTTTATGAATATGTTAAGTAGACATATCTTGTAAAACAATTATTGTTGAAAAGTCCATTTATAATCAGGCATGGTGGCACAAGCATGTAATTCCAATAGTTCAGGAGGCTGAGGTGGGAGGATTGAAAGTTCAAAGCCAGCCTCACCAATTTAGCAAGGTCCCTAGCAACTTAGCAAAACCATGTTTCACAATAAAAATTAAAAAGGGCTGGGCGTGGTGGTGCATGTCTGTAATCCCAGCACTTTGGGAGGCTGAGACAGGAGAATTGCAAGTTCAAAGCCAGCCTCAGCAACAGCGAGGTGCTAAGCAGTTCAGTGAGACCTGTCTCTAAACAAAACACAAAATAGGGCTGCAGATGCCGCTCAGTGGCCAAGTACCCCTGAGTTCAATCCCTGGTACTGAATAAATAAAAATAAAATAAAAAGGGCTAGGGATATGTTTCAATAATTGAGCATCCCTGGGTTCAACCCCTGGTACACACACAAAAAAAGAAAGAAAATCCATTTATAAACTTTTTTTTTTTTTTTTTTGGAACTGCGGACTTAATATAGGGCATTCTACCACTGAGCTATATTGTAGCCTTTTTTTTTTTTTTTTTGATACTGGAGATTGAACTCAGGGACACTCGACCACTGAGCCATATCCTCAGCCCTATTTTGTGTTTTATGTAGAGACAGGGTCTCACTGAGTTGCTTAGCACCTTGCCGTTGCTGAGGCTGGCTTTGAACTCATGATTCTCCTGTCTCAGCCTCCCTAAGTGCTGGGATTACAGGCTTGCATCACCGTGCCCGGCTGGTTTAGCTTTTTTAATTTACAAAAACTATTCCATAGCATGTGAACTTGAAAAACATTTAAGTTAGCTTCTATATTTCTGAAAAAATTTTAATTTATATAAGCTTTCATTTTTTGTTTTTAAACCAAATCTTCACATAGGTGCCAATAGGGTATTTGTTTAGTTTCAGATGAGAGTTCTCTAAAGAAATGAAATTTTATATACAGAAACTTAAATTTGTGACTCAACACTAGTAAGTCTTTGTAAGACTTATAAGTAGTAAGCCTTTGAGGACTTAATCATGGTATCCCCAAAGTCAGTACAAAATACACAATCCCTCTCAATCAATATCCAAAGTCCCTAGATAGCCCAAGAAAGCAAAGACTCTCATTGTTAACAAGGCAAGGAAGGTTGAGACAGTTAAGACAAACTCCCCTGAGAGCTTGCATGATGGGACAAAGAGACACTTTGTGTTTTGAACTCCTAGCCAGCTGGCTTGCTGCCTGCCACACTCTGCTACTTTTGCCCCCAGTGGGGACCAGAGAGAATGTTTTAACTGGTCACAAAGCCACACTTTCAAGACATAAAACAGGATGAAAAAAGCATCTTATTATGATTTTCCTCCTTTGACAAACTACACAAAAAACAGATACAAAGAAACTTTTCTGGAAGGCTGTGAATCAATAACCAGTGGGTATCCAGAACCAAATTCATAAGTCAAAATTCAAAGATTCTTAAAACTGCCCTCCACCCACTGCCCCACACCAATTCAAATTGAGACTAGAAGAGACAAGGAAAGTTGTCTTTGTTTTTCATTCCTCTCTCAGCCTAGCACTGCAGAGATCTGGGAGCAATGACTTTTAGAATCCCTACCTTTTGCCAGCTTTTGTCAGACCCCCCAAGGGTCCCATCTGCAGGTTCGGGAGCAGGTAGAAGTGTCTCAGCCTTTTAGGATCCATCCCATCCTCCTTGACAGAAACTGTAGGGCAGAAAATTATACCACCACCCTCTTAGGTTCCTAGCTGGATCTGAGAATTAAATGAACATAAACATAGATCAAAAGGAGAAAAGTATAATACAAGTTTTACCTGGCATAGGAACCCTCAAAGAAAGGAAGACCCAAAGAAGCCATTATTATTTTTTTTTTTTGGTACTGGAGATTGAACTCAGGGGCACTCGACCACTGAGCCACATCCCCAGCCCTATTTTGTGTTTTATGTAGAGACAGGGTCTCACTGAGTTGCTTAGCGCCTCACCATTGCTGAGGCTGGCTTTGAACTCGCGATTCTCCTGTCTCAGCCTCCCTAAGTGCTGGGATTACAGGCTTGAGCCACCGCGCCCGGCTAAGAAGCCATTATTGTCACTTACTTATAGGTTGAATTTGTCAAAGAGTAGTAAACGGTAAAAATGTAATAAGGGAAAAGGCTTGAACTACTATAGTTTATTGGGTAGAGAAGTAACTAGGAAGATAAGTGACAGTTTAACAAGGCTTGTTTCTGCAGGAACAACTGTCTTGTACATGATGATAAGATGTAGCAGCTTCCTAGTCTGGGAAGGGCATCTTTCACATGCGAATTCCATCTTCTGTTTTTAAGAAACAGCACAAAGGTCAAAATGATATTTTTGAACTTGCTGATTCTTAGGCATCTTGAAATTAAATGATCAGTATGACCGCGTAGCATATTCTTATGTCTTCATTTGGAATATATAAAGCATAACTTCCCTAAGTATTAATACATGGTTTTTGTGATATTTATGTTGACTAGCATAATTGACCTTTTTTTTGCTTTTGTGATTATAGATAAATTACCTAATTTTCTGTGGGGGAAGTAATAGCACTTATTTCAAGGGTTGTTTTAAGGATTAAAAGTGGTAAACCTAAGCTAGGCGTGGTGGCACACGCCTGTAATCCCAGCACTTTGGGAGGCTGAGGCAGGAGGATCTCAGGTTCAAAGCCAGCCTCAGCAACAGCTCAGTAAGACCCTGTCTCTAAATAAAAAAACACAAATTGGGCTGGAGATGTGGCTCAGTGGTCGAGTGCCCCTGAGTTCAATTCCCGGTACCAAAAAAAGAAGGTGGGGGGCAAGCCTAAAAGGAGGAAAGTATAATACAAGTTTTACATTGCAATGGAGCCCTTAAAGAAATAAAGACCCAAAGAAGCAGTTTTCTCAGTTGCTTATATCCTGAATTGGTCTAAGAGTAGACCATTTCACAATCGTGAAAATGTGATAAGGGAAAGGGTCTTAGGCTAGGGTGGTAGTTAACTGGGTGGGGAAGCAGCTTGGAAAATAAGTATAATTGTTATTTCTTTATTTATTGATTTTTACGGGGGCAGGTTCTAGGGATTGAACTCAGGAGCACTCAACCACTGAGTCACATCCCCAGCCCTTTTTTGTATTTTATTTAGAGACAGGGTCTCACTGAGTTGCTTAGTGCCTTGCTTTTGCTGAGGCTGGCTTTGAACTCATGATCCTCTTGCCTCAGCTTCCTGAGCTGCTGTGATTACAGGCGTGCATCACTGGGCCAGGCCATTTGTTGATTTTTTTTTTTCATTTGTTGATTTTTAAAGTTATAAAAACAAAATAATATTCAATATGCTGTTCTTCATGACCTAATCTGTAGTAATGCAAAGCCAAGTTATAAACCATTTGTAAGGCAAGGAATATAATATAAACAATAATATTTCTTTGGAAAAATGTATCCATATGTACCAAACTTAGAGGTTCAGCTTTGTTTGTTTATTTAATTATTTATTTAGAAGTACTTGGGATTGAACCCAGGGGTACTCTACTGGTGAGCTACATCCCTAGCCCTTTTTATTTATTTATTTATTTTTCATTTTCAGATAGGATCTTGCTAAATTGTTGAGGGCCTTGCTAATTGTTGAGGCTGCCCTTGAATTTGCAATCCTCTTGCCTCAGCCTCCCCAGTTGCTGAGATTGTAGGCATGTACCACCACTCCTGGCTTAGGTTTGGCTGTTGTTGATAAGTATGTCTCAGGTATAAAAATTAGAAATAGAACAGTTATTTTCATTAGATATCACAATAAAAAACTTCCCACTTATTTAATGAAATGGGAAGATATAAACTGCAAAAATAAATTGATCTAAGATAAGTGAGGTGGTTCATACCTGTAATCCCAGCTATTCAGGAGGCTGAGGCAGGAGGATTACAAGTTTGAGGTCAGCCTCATCAACTTTGGGAAACCCTGTCTCCAACAACAACAAAAAAAGGGCTGGGAATATCACTCAGTAGTAGAGTGCCTTTGGGTTCAGTCCTCACTACAATAAAAAAGTAAGGGGAGCAAAAATGTAAAAATAAATTGATCTGTCACGAAGCATAAAAATGTGGGTTTTTTTTAGTGGAAAATAGATAATATTAAAGTAAAATAAACATAGAATTGACTATTATTGAAATAAATACCATGTGATTTGATACAAATATTTTATAACTATTTTATTGAATAATACACGCCAAATTTGAAAGAGATCATGTAAAAGCTTTATTGGTTTGTTTTAGCCAGTGTGTCATGAAAAATTTAGTGATCCTAAAAAATATTTTAGTTACTTTTGAAATGATCAACCAGGGCTGGAGGTGTAACTCAGTGGTAGAGCACTGGCCTAGTATAAGAAAGGCCCTAGGTTTGATACCCAGTATCAGGAAAACAAAGGGGGATCCCCCCCACTCCCGCCCCCCATTGGTTGGAGATGTAGCTCAGTGGTAGAGTATATGCATACCTGGCATGCCTGAAGCTCTGGGTTTGATCCCAGCACCACAAAAATTAATATTAATTAAATAGTCAACTAGTTTGGCCTTTTCAACATATTTCTTTCCTGTTAGTGATACAACTTTGGGATAACTATTGGGAATAGCTGAAAATATATAAAATATATTTAAATATGTGTAAAAACATTTAGCCTTAAAAAAAAAAACCAGATTCTCTCTATGCTTTGCTTCCTTAAGATCAATGCCTTCTTTGATAATTCTTAGGGGATGAAAAAGACCTTGTTCTGCCACCCTACTGTACCAAATATTTTATTCAGACCATAACAACATGAGCCAAAGTACCCCATTACTAAAGCCAAGTTTCACTCTTAGAAGTTAAAAAGACAGACTTAAAAGATAGATTGGTTCCTTGTTAATCATTGAAGGAGATTTCCCCTTTGATGCCTTCATAGTAGATATCATTCACCTGATGGTGCCATAAAATCAGCTTTGGGATGAATACTGGGTATGTCTTTCTTTTGGAAAAGATAGATAAGGGATATCATGAGCACAGACTCTTTTCCAAGCAGGTTGGTTTCAGGAAAGAAGACTCATAGAAGGTGAGGATAGGAGCACTGATTTCCCCAAAGCTCCATAACTGAGCACTCTTGGAAAGCTTTTTGTACTCCCAGTAGTATGAGAAGACCCCAGTTTGAAGACCACTGAAGTAGACTCAAAAATGGCTTTACATGCTTTAGGTGCTTTACATTGCCACCTAGTGGCAACTACTCGAGTTGTAGACACAAGGACCTAAAGGTTCCCTTGACCCTTGGAAGGGACACTCCATGGATGCAGGTTCAAGTAACAAAATAACTTGCATTTAAATTATTTGTTATAATTAACATTGTTTTATACATAATTATGTTTTTTAATATTCCAAGAAAGCTAGAGGTGATGTTATATCCTTTTATAAATGAGACAACCGAGGAGCAGAGAGAATAACTAATCAAATATCATATTTTCATTTATTCATTCAAGATTCATTTATTAAGCACTATTAAATGACTAGCATTATTCTTGGAGTGGGAGCATTGGTTGTGAATTCAAAGATGACACATGTCCTTAAATCATTTGCAATCTAATGGGGACACAACTATGAATGGTGAAATCAGGATTTATATCCAGGATTACTCATGTTTATCAATGTCCTTCCCACTACACCATAGTACATCAGTCATAAATATGATAAGGCTATCCAGTTGACCCCTGGAGTCCTTGCAGTATCAGATTAGGCCAGTAATGTAGTAAGGTGGTTTCCAAGCAAAACGACTCACTGAATTGTCACCTGAACAGAATGACTGCTGGTCCTTTCCTCCCCTTTTTAATCAGCTGCTTGTAATTTACCATGGACTTGGAAAGGAAAATTCATTAAAAGGATATTTATTATGAAAGTAAATGACCTGAATAAAAATCCCAGAAGCTCCCTGAGAAGTGTTGGTATGAGCTTTAGAGTATAGGCTTCATTAGTCTGTTTTGGGACTTAAGATAGCCTGTCTTAGAGCTGAGTTAGCCAGTAAGCTCTGAGCAGGCAGTGTCACAGTAGGAGAGATAATAATGCTGTAATGATCAGGATGACTTAGGAGGAGCTCACATCCTCATCAGGGTATGTCTGCCTCTCCCAACTCATGTTTAGGAACTCTCCCCTCATACAGTACACTGCAGAAATTGATCTTTCTGTGTTTTGAACATGTTCAGTTCTTATCTAACTCTCTCCCTGTCTTTCCCTCTTTCTCAGAAAGCTCATTATCTGTTGTAACATAGGGCCCTTCACCTTATCCATGCTCTCTCCTAACACCTTATTGCTGTTAAAATAAAGGTCCTACAGATATTTTTTTTCTAGGAAACTGAAACTTTAGCGCTTACTGCTTTTGGGTGTGTGTGTGTTACTGGGTATTGAACTCAGGGGCACTTTACTACTTAACCAATCACATCCCCAACACTTTTTATTTTTTTATTTCGAGACAGGGTCTTGCTAAGGTGCAGAGGTTAGTCCCGAACTTGTGATCCTCCTGCCTCAGCCTTCCTGGTTGCTGGAATAACAGGCATGCAGCACCATGCCTGATTACCAACTTTTAATTGATACTGTTTTGTTTATCATATTTGTTGTATATTCCCCCACAATAATGTAGGTTCTGTAAGCATAGACATTGTGTTTATTTGCCTCGTTTCTGCATCCCTACCACATAGAACCTGACTTGGCACATGACAGGTTCTCAATAATATCTGTGAATGAATTGAGTGAAAACTCTTTCCCTCTTTGTTTCAGACAGCAATTCTCAATAAACACTGCCAGACTGGCCTGATTTTCCTAAATAGATTCTAGCAGTTTTACTTGGCAGCTCATAAAGCAGGACTGCTGTTGTCTTTGTTCCAGGAAATGGACTTCAAGTCACCTTCCCAGGGCCCAAGCTTCTTTGGGACTGGAAATTAGGCATTAATTAAGTGCATTAAGTCAGGACTTCCTAAATTTACTTTGTCATATTATTTAACTGTTGAGTAGCACACCGGGTAAGGAAGTAAGGGCTATTCAAATATCACGTTATCTTCCCTTCATTCTTTTTTTTAAAAAATATTTTGGTTTAGTTGTTGATGGACCTTTATTTTATTCATTTATTTATATGTGGTGCTGAGAATCGAACCCAGTGCTTCATATGTGCTAGGCAAGTGCTCTACAACTAAGCCACAACCCCAGCCTGCTTTCCTTCATTCTTAACCACAAACTGCACTATGATGAGAAGCTGACCCTCTACCCTACATGCAGCAGATCATCACGGAGGGGTAGCCTGGGGTGAATGGAGTTTCCCTCATTCTTCCCTACTCCTGAACAGACAATGAATGCCAAGTTCATCCCTGCTGATATTAAGAGTGGGGATGTTGAAAACAACAATACATATCCTGTGTCATACTACAAAGATACATGCATACTCATAGGTTTTTTGTTTTGTTTTGTTTTTTAGAGAGGGCTTATACTGGCATGGAACTCAGGGGTACTCGACCACTGAGCCACATCCCCAGCCCCATTTTGTGTTTTATGTAGAGACAGGGTCTCACTGAGTTGCTTAGTGCCTCACCATTGCTGAGGCTGGCTTTGAACTCGCGATTCTCCTGTCTCAGCCTCCCTAAGTGCTGAGATTACAGGTGTGTGCCACTGAGCCTGGCTTATACCCATGCTTATAGCAGCATAATTCATCATAGCCAAACTATGGAACCAGCCTAGATGTCCATCGATGGATGAATGGATAAAGACAATGTAGTATATATATACAATGGACTTTTATTCAGCCATAAAAATGAAATTATGTCATTTGCAGGAAAATAGATGGAACTAGAGACCACTATGTTAAACAAAATAAGCCTCTAGAAGGTAGAGAGGAAAAAGGAAAAGAAAGGTGGGGGTGGATCTCATGGAAACCAAAGAGCATTAGCAGAGAAAAGGGACCAGCAGGTGAGGGCTGGGGAGGGGGATGAAGAGCTGGGGAATGATATTGGCCAAATTATATTGTTATATTGTGTGCATGTACAAGTATGTAACAACAGACCCATTGTTATGTACAATTATAATGTACCAATTTTAAAAATGTAGAAAAAAACTCAGTATTTATCCTGTGAAGGGCTGAAAAATTACTAACGTGTAAGAGAAATAAGAGTTAGGACTTAGCAAGGTGCCTCTGTCCAGTAATCTCAGGAGAAATGCATGAAGGTTTGAGAAAGGAATTTGGGGATACTTCTTTTTTGAAGTGTCCACAAACCACTGAAATGTAGGAAATGCCTACAAAGCACCCATAAACAGTTGGAACGCCTGAGCAGCACAGCTCATACCCTAGGTTTGTGCCGTTGACCCATGACTTCGCTTGAAAAAAAATAACATGAGGCCAATGCGCAAGCTCAGGGAAAACTGGTACAAAATTGTGTAACTCTACCCTGGCTCCACTTCTAGTCCAGCCCTTAGCAACCTCACTCTATAAATATTAACACTGCACACAATGGGTGGCTGCCTCTCCCTCTGGAAATGGTTCCCATTTTCCCTTGAATGCCTATTCCTTGTTTTACCCTCAAAAGTGTCTCTTTCTTCTCTCTCTTTTTTTTTTTTTTTTTTTTTGGTATTGGAGATTGAACTCAGGGGCACTCGACCACTGAGCCACATCCCCAGCCCCATTTTGTGTTTTATGTAGAGACAGGGTCTCACTGAGTTGCTTAGCGCCTCGCCATTGCTGAGGCTGGCTTTGAACTCGCGATTCTCCTGTCTCAGCCTCCCTAAGTGCTGGGATTACAGGCTTGCGCCACCGCGCCCGGCTTCTTTCTTCTCTCTCTTGATATTGCCCCATCCTCCCTTGAATATGGATCAACTTTCCCAGATAAACCTCTATGCCTTTGATTAGTGCATACTGAAATTCTTCTTTCACATATGCCAAGAACCTTGCTGGTCCAGAGCTGAATTCCTCTTCTCTCCAGGAACTCCTTGGGTCCTTCCTTAAAGACGTCTCTCCTCCCATGACCACTTCAGTTGGTGTTCAGCACTATCCTGCCGGTACAATGAACAATCCCTGCTGGCCGGGAGCAGTGGTGCACGCCTGTAATCCCAGCACTTTGGGAGGTTGAGACAGGAGTTCCAAAGCCAGCCTAGCCTCAGCAATGGCCAGGCACTAAGCAACTCAGTGAGACCCTGTCTCTACATAAAACACAAAATAGGGCTGGGGATGTGGCTGAGTGGTCGAGTACCCCTGAGTTCAAACCCTGGTACCAAACAAACAAACAAACAAAAAGAATCCCTGCTGCCTAAGAGGAGGCAGGTTGCAGCTGAGTACCTTTCTGGCCAAAGAAGTATTGCCTTGCTAAGTCAGCACCCTATCCCCACTCCCAGAGCAACTAGTCACCCTGACACACTGCCCAGTCTCCACTGCCTCACTCTCTATTCACTATTTCTGCACTCCCTACTTTTCCAATTCATCTCAAACCCAGGCTTCCTCACTTAGCATAGTCCTTCCTCACTTACTTTTTCCTTCCTTGGTTAGGACAAATATTTCCTACCCCAGATCTTTGAATAGGCTGTTCGGCTCCCTCGCCTGACTCGGTTTCCCTTTGTGCTGGCGCGGGCGCTGGCATGTTCTCTCTCTCTATTTTAAAAACAAAACAAAACTTCCCTTCACTCACATTACTTACTATCTCTTGGTTTCTGTTTTTACCTGTCAATCCACCCAAACCACATTTGTTAACATAATCAAAGGAGTATCTATTTCTAAATGTGTAGATTCATGTAGAGAGAATTGATATTTTGTGATTATTAACCTATCTAAGAATATGTTAGTACTTTCCATCTGTTCAAGTTTTTGTGTTTAAAATTTTCATCTTGTAGATTTTTAACATTTCTTGACAAGTTTATTGCTAGGAATTTATCATTTTTTGTTACCATTATAGTGTCTTTTTCCCACTATACTGAATTGATTGCTTTTTGCAAACATAAATGTTATTGGTTTATGTACATCAATTGGATTCTTTCTTGCTTTATTTATGGTGGCTTTTCCATTTGGTTCTATTTTTCATTTTTGTTTTTTGTTTTTGTTTTGGATGGTACTGGGGATTAAACCCAAGGGTGCTTTGCCACTGTGAAAGAAAAGGATGGGGCACAATGAGAATGTAACACCTGGTCGGAGGCGTTATATTTGCTACATCACCAGCTCTTTTTATTATTTATTTATTTAGTGTTTCATGGATCAGTGATGTTTTATTCAGCCATTGAAGGGGCACATCTTGAGGGGAAAATAGCATCTTTTTATTCGTTTATTTTGATACAAGGTCTCACTAAGTGGCCAAGGTTAGTCTCAAACTTGCTATCTTTCTACCTCAGCCTCTCTAGTAACTGGGATTACAAGTCTGCACCACTGCACCTGAGTTTTCAGATATATAATCATTTGTTCTGTAAATGGTGATACAACTCCTTTCCAGCTTTGATGCCATGAATTTCCTCCTTTTGCACAACTGCATTGACTTAAATACATCTAGAACAGCATTCAGTAGCAGTGGTGAAAATGGGTAACCTCATCATATTTGTGAGTTTCATGAGAATCCTTTTGCCCTCCCTCCCCCACAAAAAAAGCGTGAAACTGGCTTTTGGGTCGTCCAGAAAATTTCTTGAACCTATCTTCACTGCGGCTACCTTAGGTCAAGACAGTGTGATCTTTTACCTGGACTACTGTGGTAGCTCCCTAATTTTTTTTTTTCCTTCTTGCCATTCCAATTCATTCTCTACATAATGTGTGGAGTGGCCTTATACAAATAAAAATATGATAATGTTGCTTCTCTCTTAGAGCATTCCATTGGCTTCTCATTTTTCTTGAAAAGTTTAAAATCCTTAAGAAACAGTTCTTGCATGATTTAACCTCCCCATGCATCTCCAGCTTTACTGTGTACCCTCTCTTCCCCCACTTTGGCTAGTAAAGGCCTTTCAGTTCCTTGAATGTGATTAAGTATCTCACACCTCCAGACTTTGCACATGCACAGGATCTGTCCTCCTTTGCTTACCTAACCCCACCCTACTTCCCCTTTGCATTTCAGCTTCTCACTTCCTCAGGAAAGCCTTCCCTAACACCCCTGACCAGGTGTTATATTCTCATTGTGCCCTATCCTTTTTTTTCACAGCCCTTCTCACCACGTGCACTTACACATAACTATTTATATACTTTAAAAATTAACGAAAAAACTAAAAAA
Organism: Geosciurus inauris; assembly: GCA_004024805.1. Classification (NCBI taxonomy): domain Eukaryota; kingdom Metazoa; phylum Chordata; class Mammalia; order Rodentia; family Sciuridae; genus Geosciurus; species Geosciurus inauris. The sequence continues at coordinate 20,956 of PVHX01013179.1, forward strand.
TATTTAGTAATATTTAAAAATATTTAATAATATTTATTTTTTAGTTAAATATGAATATTTAACTAAATTTTTTTTTTTAGTTATAGATGAACACAATATCTTTATTTTATTTATTTTTATGTGGTGCTGAGGATCGAACCCAGTCCCTCACATGGGCTAGGCAAGCACTCTACCACAGAGCCAAAACCCCAGCCCCTTTATATACCTTATGGTCTACTTTCCTGATGGATTGTGCATTGTACTAGTGTCTGATACCTTGTCGATAGACATAAATTATTCATAATGAAGACACAAGGATTGCACTACTGTTTTCATAGAAGAAACATCTCAAGTTCTGAGATGACACAATCAGGAGTGAGTGGTATATTTGCAGGGGAAACATGGGATGATATTAAAGCAGATTAGAAATGAGAAGGATATTATAAACCTGAAGATGCACCCAAGGGCCAAAGATGGAAAAAACTGTGGAAGAAAAATCACTACAATAGCCAGATGTGGTGGCACACAACTGTAATCTCAGTTACTTGGGAGGCTAAGGCAGAAGGATGACAAATTTGAAGCCAGCTTCATCAACTTACATCTTGTCTCAAAAAAAAAAAAAAAAAAAAAAAAAAAAAAAAAAAAAAAAAAAAAAAAAAAAAAAAAAAAGAAGAAGAAGAAGAAAGAAAGAAAGAAAGAAAAAGAAAAAAGAATAACTACAACAGATTGAAACACCTCAATTTTACATCATAATGATACTATGCGAATAAAAACTCATAAAGTTCTATAAGATGGTTGGAAATCAACTCTTTCTTTTGAAAATTGATAATAAGGAGGAAAAAAATCAAACTTTTAAAAAATATTTATTTTTTAGTTGTAGGTGGACAGAATATCTTTATTTTATTTTTATGTGGTGCTGAGGACCGAACCCAGTGCCTCATGCATGCTAGACGAGCACGCTACCACTGCGCCATAACCCCAGCCCAAAAATCAAACTTTTATTCTGCCTTTCTTCCATTGACGGAAAGTGACTCTTCTGTGCATATATCTCGGCTCATAAATAAAGAAAAATGATAAATTAAGATATCACAGTTTTGCAACATAACTTGTATTAATTGATCTAGACAACAATTATCAATTACTGATGGCATCATTATCTGGAACTGCAACTAAACAGAGGTATATTGCACAATGCTCAAACATGTCTCCCAAGGGAAAAAAAAATCAAACCTAAATTGGATTAAGACTCTAGGTCTAACTCCTCCTTTACAGGAAATAGAAGGGACAGAAAGACATGTTATGGGGATGCAGTGAACAAAGTTCAAAATGTAAAACTTTACAGAAACAGAAGACCTAACCTAATTTCTTTCTTTCTTTCTCTTCTTTTAGCAGTGCTGGGAATTGAACCCAGGACCTCTCATTCTACCACTGAGCTATAACCCCAGACCATGACCTGATTTCTTTTTTTTTCTTTTTTGTACTGCAGATTGAATTTAGGGGTATTGACCACTGAGCCACATCCCCAGCCTTATTTTGCATTTTACTTAGAGACGGGGTCTAGTGAGTTGCTTAGTGCCTTGCCTTTGCTGAGGCTGGCTTTGAACTCGCAATTCTCTTGTCTGAGCCTCCCAAAGTGCTAGGATTACAAATGTGCGTCACTGCACCTGGCTACCATGACCTGATTTCTTCTACAAAAGTTTGTGAGAAATAAAAAGAGAAATGGCAAAGAACTTAAAGATTTAAAAACTTAGCTGGGCGCAGTGGCGCACACCTGTAATCCCAGCACTTGGGGAGGCTGAGACTGGAGAATCGCGAGTTCAAAGCCAGCCTGAGCACTGGTGAGGCGCTAAGCAATTCAGTGAGACCCTGTCTCTATATAAAACACAAAATACGGCTGAGGATGTGGCTCAGTGATGGAATACCCCTGAGTTCAAAAACAATAAAAAAAAAATTTAAAAACTTAACCTCCCCAAAAAAACAATTTAAAAACTTAACCATGCATAATGGAACACACCTGTAATCCCAGCACTTCAGGAAACTGAGGCAGGAGGATTATAAATTCAAGTCCACTCAGGACAATTTAGCAAGACCCTGTCTCAAAATAAAATTTTTACAAAAGGGGAACTGGAGATGTAGTTCAGTGGTGGAGTGCCCCTGAGTTCCATCTCAGTACCTCCCACCCCCACACATAAAGAATTAAAGGACACATCAACCATTTGCATTGTATGGGCCTTGTTTGATAACCAAATATTTGAAGATATTAAGAGATTATTGATTTTACTTAGATGTTATAATGATATTGTGCTAAGTGTTTGCAGTATGAGGGGCTAAAAGCAAAGCCTCACATATGCTAGACAAATGCTCTACAACTGAGCTACATCTTTAGTCCTTTTCAAAATTTTATTTTGAGATATGGCCTCGAATTTACGATCATTCTACCTCAGTCTACTGAATCTCTGGGATTATAGTGAATGTCCAACTCTTGACAGTTTTAGGCTTGAAGGAGCGTTGTTCCTCACTGTGGGCAGTTACAAACAGCACATTTCAGAAGCCCAGGGCGTTTTGTTCTGGCTAAATCCAGATGATCCAGATGGCAAAAACAGGATCACATGACAATAAGAATTTATTCCATTTAAATATTGTCCTGTACTACTTGGGTTTCCAAGAAGAGACTTGGATTCAGGGCAATCTTTTTGTCCTTAACTTTTTAAATTTTTGACCACTTCCAGCACTCTAACAATTAATGAACAGCAGAATTGATGAGATTAGATCTTTATTGAATAGAGGTGAAGAACATATCTATTAAGTGTAGACCACTATTGGATACAACTTTCTACAATGAAGGAAAAAATTTTTATCTGAACTGTCGAATACTGTAGCCAACAGCCACATATGGATACTGAGACTTTAAATGTGTCAGTGTGATTAAGAATCTGAATTTTAAGTGTTATTTAATTTTAGCTAATTAAAATAACATTCTGGGGCACTTGTTCAGCACATATGAGGCACTGGGTTCAATCCTCAGCACTGCATAAAAATAAATAAATAAATAAAATAAAGGTATTGTGTGCATCTACAATGTAAAAAAAATAATGTTCTGTAGCTAGTGGTTATTATGTTGGACAGCAGTTGGACTCTATGTAATATCCACACTAATTGCTTCCTTAGTACTTTTCACTATTAATCACAAAGAATGCTTTACTTTTTTTTTTTTTTGTACTGGGGATTGAACTCAGGGTACTCCACCACTGAGCCACACCCCCAGCCCTATTTTGTGTTTTATGTAGAGACAGGGTCTCACTGAATTGCTTAGCACCTCGCCACTGCTGAGGCTGGCTTTGAACTCACGATTCTCCTGTCTCAGCCTCCCTAAGTGCTGGGATTACAGGCGTGCGCCACTGTGCCCAACTCTATTTTACTATTTTCAGACAAACAGGTCAGTCAATATCAATTTTAGTAGACATTCTTTTTTTATTCCCATTCCCACTCCTCCTTTATTTAAAAAAAAAATGCACAAAAACAAAACCTATTAGAAATTTGACTCATCACCTTTTGCACATATACCTCAGAGGACAAATGGATGCATGTAATGTTATGGAAAAGGACAATCTAGTTCACACTTTCCATTTTCCAGAATGTACTTTTTTTCCCCCCTGGTGTTAGGGATCAAACCCAAGGCCTTATGTATGGTAGGCAAGGATTTTACCACTGAGCTATAACCTCAGTCTATTTTTTAGAATTAAATTTGTTTAACAGATGTTTAATGAGCACCTACCTTATCTGTTAGTTGTGGTGGATGTTGTCAAGTTATCCTCCCTCAGGACCTAGGTCTGACAGCTGGCCCAATTTGTTGTCATCAGCTCAAGAATGATTCCCCTTCCAGGAATTGCCTGAGGTTAGGAAACTCACTTGTCCAAGTTCATGGCCCTTCCTAGGGATAGCCCTCATACAATGACTGGTCTATTTGGAGATACAAAGGCCTGCCAATTTGCTGAAATTTGTGACAAATCTGAAAAGCTATCTGAAGTCCACAACTGTCCAGGGGACCTGAACCCTTTGTTGTAACTATATTACAATTGAACTTGTCTCTGTCCAACCCAAGTCACTAAAATTGCTACCAATTTTGAACCTGCATTTTATTTTATTTTTTAAATTTTTTTGGTACTGGGGATTGAACTCAGAGATACTCGACCACTGAGCCACATCCCCAGCCCTGTTTTGTGTTTTATGTAGAGACAGGGTCTCACTGAGTTGCTTAGCGCCTCGCCGTTACTGAGGCTGGCTTTGAACTCGCGATTCTCCTGTCTCAGCCTCCCTAAGTGCTGGGATTACAGGCTTGAGCCACCGCGCCTGGCTTTGAACCTCCATTTTAGATAGATGTGGTTCTTGCCCTCATATTGATTACAGTATTTTGGCAGGAGTGAAGAAACTGAAATCCAGCAAGTTTTGGGGAATAGCCCAAGAGCTCAGTGTTGTGGATCTTGAATGTACTTCCAAAGCTCATGTGTTGAAATCATCGTCTCTAATGCAGCAAGATTCACAAGTGGGGCTCATGGGCAATGATTGGATCATGAGAGGCATGACTTCATCAGTGGATTAAACCACTCGATGGATTAATCAACTGATAACGGAATGGACTACTGCGAGGTGGGCCATAGGAGGAAGTAGTAAGTGGGTCACTGGGGGCATACCCTGGAAGGTTTTATCTTCTTTCTGCTTCCTCTTTGCCCATTTCCCAGCTGCCACGAGCTGAGAAGCTTTCCTTTACCATGCACTTCCACCATGATGTCTTGCTTCACCTCAGGCCCAGAGCAATGGAGCCAGCTGACCATGCATCCTCTGATACTGTGAGCCAAAATAAATCTTTCCTCCTCTTAGTTGTTCTTGTCAGGTATTTTGGTCACAGCAATGAAAAGCTGACTAACACACACAGTTTATTCATAGCAGAGCCAGAACTGAAATCTATTTTCCTGGTGTTTAGTGTAGTGCTCTTTCCCCTGCACCATGTGGCCTTATAATAAAGGACATTGCATCAGGGATCTCAGTTTGCTATTGGGAGTACTACTGAGGAAATAAAGTATCTTTCTAAAATGTTAAATTGGATGACAGACAAATAAACATTGAATCCTAAAGGAAATTACTCTCTTCTTCTTTTTTCCTTCTCAGGGCTCAGAATCGAACCCAGGCCTTCTTGCATGCTAAGCAAGTGCTCTTCCACAAAACTGTATTCCTAGCCCCCTTCTTAAATGATCTAGATACTTTGACCACAAGAGTTGGTTGAGGGGTGAGTACCAATTCTCATGGCCTAGCCATTGATAGGCCAGTTATGAGCACATGACTCACACCAGTCCAATCACAATATTTCTCCAGAATTATTCTTAAACCAGAGCTGAGAGATGAGCAGGTATCTTCATCCTGGTTAGATGAGAGACGAATGTGAATTTAGAAGGCAGATTGTCATATTGGGAAGAAGCAGGTCTGAGAGAAAAGAGGCTTCCCTACAGAGGGATGTGAAGACAGAGGACAGGAAGCCCTATAATTTGTGGCCCTGTTTTGAGACATCCCTAAAGCCAGTGCCACCTTTCCCTACCTAGGACTTTGTTATTTGAGGCAATGCACTTATCTATCATCTATCTATCTATCTATCTATCTATCTATCTATCTATCTATCTATCGATTATACCAGGGATTGAACTCAGGGGCACTAGACCACTAAGCCACATCCCCAGTCCTATTTTGTATTTTATTTAGAGACAGAGTCTCAGAGTTGTTTAGCACCTCACTGTTGTTGAGGCTGGCTTTGAACTCATGATCCTCCTGCCTCAGCCTCCTGAGCCGCTGGGATTACAGAAGTGTGCCGCCACACCAGACTTTGCTTATTTTTTTGGTACCAGGAATTGAACCCAAGGGTGCTTAACCACTGAGCCATGTCCCCAATCCTTTTGATTTTTTTGAGACAGGGTCTTCTTGCTAAGTTGTTTAGGCCCTAAGTTACTGAGGTTGACCTGCCACCTTCCTGCCTCAGCCTCTCAAGTCACTGAGATTTCGGGTGTGTGCCACTGTGCCCTGCACATTTTCTCCTTTTTGCTTAAATGAGTTCAATCTGGGTTTCTATTCTATAGTCCCATCACCCTACCAAATTGATTGTTTTCCATTTTGCCTTGTCATCTGTGTTTTGTATGTTAATTTTTATACAGTTTGTTCTCACTGTCATATTAGTTTGGATTCTGCCTTTTCTGCTGTCCTTACTTCATGTTTTTCCACAGTTGACATAATGGCCATGAGTTAATATTCCTAAAAATTAATGTAGCACAGTCTACTGTTTCAATATATACAATATTTAGTTTGTTTTCTTCCTCCTTGTATTATACTTTAATACTATAGTGACAAATTGAAAGTTTATAGCTTTTTTTAAGTTTTAGTTTAGTGTTTTCATTTTTTTCTTTCTTCTTTATAGCTTTATTCTTCTGTTGAATTAATTCTTAAGTTAAATTCCCAAGAGTAGGAGTGCTGTTAAAGGGTATGGATACTTTCATGGTTTTTGACGCAAAAGTGAATATTTTTTACATTTTGGAAAGTTTGCTTAGATGTCAAGTTTGGAGGAACTGTCAAGAGTCTTTAATGGTGAAAGCCTTGAGTCACTCCCTCTTGCCCTGCTTTCAGTCCTAGAGTAATTGCGGTGTGTTGCTCATCCAGAACACATGGGGGTGGAAAGAAGTGCTGGAGGCCACAGCAGCTGACTATGCTGGGTTTTAGCTCTTCCTGGGGAATGGAGCTCCAGAGCATGGTGTAGTGTTCTCACAAAGGAAAGGGAGGCTGGGCAGGCAGCCAGAAGCACCAGGAGGGGCTTTCAAAATACCACAGTCAGATTCAGAATCTCATTAAGGTGAGCAACGGGTCCTTAAGCAGGTCTAGTAACAAATCTCTAATAAATCCTCTTATCATATCTTCCTATAGCAATTTAGATTTTTCCTTCATAGCACCTATTAGTATTGCAAATTATTAATTATGCAACTCATTGTTCAATTCTGGTATTTCACTTAAAATTAATTCAGCAGAAGGAAAAAGCTACATATATTGTCTACAAGCTGAACAAAAGGAGAGATTTGTGTCCTTTTTGCTCATTCCTGTGTCCTAAGCAGCCAAAATAGTGCCTGATGCATATAGGCATTGAACAAATATTTGTTGAATATATAAGTGAATGAGAATAACAAAAGAAATGAGGTTAACTGTGTTTCTTACATTTACTTGACAATGGAATCACTTTTTCAAATCCAAGTAAATATTCTAAGAGACACTTGGGAAATGCCAAGTCCATTGGAAAACACTTCTGAAAATGTGTGAAGAGGAAGGTGAGGTGAAGTAGCTTTCTGCGTTATTTGATAGTCCTCATTAGTGTTCTAGTGAAAACTGGCCATTTATGGATCATCAAACAATTTTGTAGGCTAGTCCTATCAAATTGCTTCAAAAGACATCTATAAAATTCTTAGGAAAGTTCATTTGTGAATATTTTCTCAGTGCTGACATATATGAAGTTAAGAGTTTTTCACACTTGATCAACATATATATGTATATATGTGTATAAAAGATTAATTCACTGAGACTTTCTCTGACTGTATAAATGAGAAATTATTCTGGCGTTTAGTCACCCCAGTATAAAGAGCTCTAGATTAGGAATCTAAGATTAGCTGAGATACCTGGTTCTAATTCCAGCTCCATTCCCAAACATCCTGCTTGATCTTGAGGAGCTTTTCTTAGCCTTGGGGACCCCTTCTTAAAAGCGAGAGGATTGAATTTAAAAGACTGTAATATTACTTCCAGCTAGGGTAGACAATGGTGCTTATCTAAAGCACATTGAGTATCTAAAAATGGCATAAGTAGCTGTGAACATGAAGAGCAAGTTAATATATTCATTGCTGTGGCTGGTACAGTTTTGGAGATCATTATAGGGAAGTGGATGCTAAAATACAAAGTTCAAATTTCATGAACTTAAACCATGATTGCCCTTTGGCTGAGCAATTCAAAAGGCTCTCACAGCACAGGTTGAGTAAAGCCCCCTTATATTTAATGCTGGCTGAAAAGAAAAGTGAAATGTGATGAAAGATACACTGAAATTAACCCGAAGCGGACCCTTTGCTATTTGCAGATCTATAGTAAGACCACTTTACTTACTAGCTTTGTTCTGTGACCTTATGAGTATCTCTCGAGCTTGCAGCACTCAATTTCCCCCTCAGATACATTTCCCCTGTACTGCTTATCTTGTAAAATTAACTACTGTGTAACAGATGTAGGAGCCAAAGCTAATTTTATAAGAAACATGAGTGAGAGGAAATCAATCTTTCAAGGTCCCTGAAGTTCTAAGATCATAAAGAAAATACTAAAGAATTAGGTTCTGACTTTTTGCTTTTGATTTCCTTCTTAGTTTCAGTTTTCTTTTTCTGAATCTTTCTTCCCCAAACCTTCATGGCATATATAGATGCTCATAAACAAAAATGACAATACTAGGCTGTTAGAAAGGTCACAGCCCATGCTGCCAACAGACACAGCCAGGCTGGCTTGCTAGTGGAAATTTACAAATGATAATGGGCTGCCACTTTTGCTTTAAGAGCTACTCCCACTCAGGGACCTGAAACTGTGTAGTCACCCAAAGCAAAAAGTGGTTGATTCTTTGATTTACTGGAAGGAGCCCTATTGATCAAGTTCATTTAAGGTTATTAGTTAATTCTACACATTATTACAGTTTACTTTTGGCAACCACAGACATTTCAGCACTGACAAGTAGTCAAATCTAATTATTGTTGTGTTACAAAATCACCAGTTATGCCCATTTACTGTAAGCCCAATCTTCACTCAAATGCAAGTTTAAAATTCTAAGAATTGTTTTTAGTTTTTCTACCGGTTATGAGATTTAGCGTGATTTTTTTTTTTTTTTTTTGGTTATGGAAAACGCAAATCTAATGACTGTTTTGAAAAGATCTAGGCAAAGGGTCATGACAACAATTCAGCTATTTAGCACAACTCTTTGTAAACAAATCACCAGAGAAAGGCTTAAAGTGAGGTAATAATTCCGGCTCATTGTCAGTGAATAAACACCAGGCAGCTATAGACATGCTTAATTAATTCCTGCACTCTTTTCAAATACAAATTAATACAAAATAGTATTTTGTGACTTGGAGGTAGTTGCCTACACGGCTGAGCTGTGTATCTCCAGAAGCTGGGAAAGTGTGGATTTAGGTACGGAACACACAGGACTCTAAGTATTTTCAAATGAACATTTACTTCACAGAAAAGGCAAATAAGGTGGAGAATAAATGTTGGCAAGGGAGATACTAGGCACAAGTAACAACAATGCAGGCCAGAGTGTGCTCTGCTAGAGGTATAAACAAACTACCTCCACAGCACCGAGGAGGGACAATTAATACAGACAGGAGGTCGGGCTTCACAGAGGAAGATGAGTTGTCCTGGGAAGATGAGCATGGTTTTGATTAACAAGAGTGGGGAGGAAGCATTCCAGTTAAAGGAGTAGCAGAGGCAGAGGAAGTGAAAAGCATTACCTGGGAGATGTGGATGGGAATGGTAAAAAGGTATGACCGGAATTGTGGGTAATTGAACCTAAAAAATGTAAATCTATCAAAGAGAAAGATTTACCCCCATTTTTGTGTCTTCATTTTTTTTTTTTCAAATTGGAACACACATATACCTTTATATTATAAACATTTAAATACTATAAAATGTTATGAAAAATACTGTGAGAAGCACAAAATCTTTTATAATTCTACAACCCCAGAGATAACCATTGTTAGGGTGTCATTAAATGTTTTTTTATTTTTTAAAAATTTTAATTGATATTGCTAAATTCCTTTCCAAAAAGTTTGTATCTAAACTGGGCACAGCGTCTTACACCTGTTATTCCAGTGACTAGGGAGACTAAGGCAGGAGGATCAAGGCCGGCTCCAGCAATTTAGCGAGGTCCTAAGCAACTTAGTGAGACTCTGTCTCAAAATTAAAAATAAAAAAGAACCAGGAATGTAGCTAAGTGGTAAAAAGCAGGTTCAATTCCCAGCACCAAAACAAAACAAAACAAAAAGTTTGTGTCTATTAATACTCCCAGGAATAGTGGATTGTTATAGTTTAAACATAAGGAGCCAGGCGCAGTGGCGCAAGCCTGTAATCCCAGCACTTAGGGAGGCTGAGACAGGAGAATCATGAGTTCAAAGCCAGCCTCAACAACAGCGAGGTGCTAAGCAACTCAGTGAGACCCTGTCTCTACATAAAACACAAAATAGAGCTGGGGATGTGGCTCAGTGGTTGAGTGCCCCTGAGTTCAATCTCCAGTACCAAAAAAATAAATAAATAAAATAAATAAACATAAAGGTTCCCCCAAATATCATGTGTAAGATAATGCAAGAAAGTTTAGAGATAAAATGATTGGGTTTTGAGACCTTTAACCTAAACTGTGCTTTAATCCACTGACATGTGCTTTAATCCATTGACAGGTGGGAACTGTAGACAGATAGAGTGTGGCTGGAGGAGGTAGGTCACTGTGGGGTGTGCCTTTGAGGTTTATATGTTGTCCCTGGTAAGCAGAGCTCTCTCCGCTTTCTGTTGCCATGTTCTGAGCTGCTTTCCTCCATCACACTCTTCTACCATAATGTTCTGCCTCTTCTTGGGCCCAGAGATATGCAGTCAGCTGTTTATGACTGAAACCTCTGAAACCATAAGCAAAATAAACTTTTCCTCTTCTAATTATTCTTGTCAGGTTTTTTGGTCACAGAAATGAAAAAACTGACCAAAACATGGATGAAGTTGCTTGTTTACCCACGTATTTGCCAACATCGGTTATTTTCATTCTTTTTAATCTTTGTCAATCTCATAGGAGAAAAATAACATTTCATTACTATCTTTACATTTTGTTATGACCGTTTGATTTTTTCCCTGCTAATTTGAAATGATCACTTTATCATAACTTACCAGAGTGTGCCTAGGAGGCAGCACATGTAAGGCACTCAACGAATAAAGAAATGTGATAGGAATGGTCTATTGCTGTGTACACTCTCTTTTTGCTTCTGTATGAAACCAGGTCCTTGCACATGATAAGCACACATTCTATCACTGAACTACACCTCAGCCCTATTATCTTTCTTACAAAGAGAAAAATGGTATAATCATATTTGTTCACTACTATAGTTCTGATGGGAAAGGGCTGAGAGCAGAAAGCTACTAAATTCATAGTACATTCAAAAATCATAATATTCCAGGCAAGAAATGGTAAGTTAGTGCCAGTGGGGAAAAAAAATGGGAATGTGCATTGGGCGATTTAGGTATGGAACTGAGAAAAGTTGGTGCTCATTTAAGCAGGCAAGAAGATGAAAGTCATGAAGATGAAAGATTGGAGTTTCTAGCTTGGGTGGCCGAATAGGCTGTGATATGGTTAATGGGAACATGGAACTCACTATGAGACTAGCCTCCTCCTATCCTCCTGTCACTTGTTCTTTTTTCTCACATTTTTTTGTACCAGGGATTGAACTCGGGGGCACTCGACCACCAAGCCACATCCCCAGCCCTATTTTGTGTTTTATGTAGAGACAGGGTCTCACTGAGTTGCTTAGCGCCTCGCCAGTGCTGAGGCTGGCTTTGAACTCGTGATTCTCCTGTCTCAGCCTCCCTAAGTGCTGGGATTACAGGCTTGCGCCACTGCGCCCAGCTCTTTTTTCACATTTTTGATTGGTACATTATAGTTGTACATAATGGTGGGATTTGTTGTTACATATTTGTATATGCACACAATATAACAATATAATTTGGCCAATATCATTCCCCAGTATTTCTCTTTCCCCTTTCCTCCTCCTTCCTGCAAGTTATGACCTTGTTCTTATTTGTTATTGCTTTGCTTCC
>PVHX01013179.1:32929-55992 GCA_004024805.1 Geosciurus inauris
TACTGCTTTTTTTTTTTTTTTTTTTGGTGGTACTAGGAATTGGACCCAGAGCTCTTTCTCTACCACTGATCTATGTTCCCAGACCTTTTTTTTTTTGGTACTGGAGATTGAACTCAGCTGCACTCACCACCGAGCCACATCCCTAGCTCTATTTTGTGTTTTATGTAGAAACAGGGTCTCACTGAGTTGCTTAGCGCCTCACCATTGCTGAGGCTGGTTTTGAACTCGCGGTTCTCCTGTCTCAGCCTCCCGAAGTGCTGGGATTACAGCCATGGTGGCGCCCAGCTCTCTCTCTCTTTTTAAAATATGTTTTTAGTTGTTGATGGACCTTTATTTTATTCATTTATTTATATGTGGTGCTGAGAATTGAACTCAGTGCCTCACACATGCTAGGCAAGTGCTCACTATAAAGCCAGATGACCAAAAGGAGGTGAATTAAAACCGCTGGGCAAGGCTTTATTGGAAATACACATTCTTGGGCTGAACTCTCCTGTCCATCAGAGTGTGTTAGGGAGAATGGCGCACGTGTTCCAGCGTACAGAAAATTTTAAAAGGCCCATTCAGGAGGGCTGGGGTTGTGGCTCAGTGGCAGAGCACTTGCCTAGCATGTGTGAGGCACTGGGTTCGATTCTGAGCACCACATATAAATAAATGAATAAAATAATGGCCTATCAATGTCTAAAAAAAAAATTAAAAAAAAAAAAGGCCCAGTCAGGAAGGGGAGGGCTTAGGGCATCTGGCTGGCTGCCCCTAAGTGGACACCCTGAACCCTGAACAGCCCAGCACTCACCACTGAGCCACAACCTCAGCCCAAGCTCTACTTTTTTAAAAACCATTCATAACACACTGATTCATTTACTACTAATATTTATGGAGAGCTTTCAGTATGCCAGGCATGATTATAGGCCTTAGGGTACATCAGCAAATAAGAGACATAAATCCCTGCTTCCTTAAAGTTCAGATATTATTCTACTTACTCCTTATTTCCTTTTAATCTGCTTTCACCATTTTCCTGAAATTTTTCTTCTGAAAGTTGACATTGACTTTGAGATTGTTAAATATGAGTCATTTCTTGATCTCTTTGACCTTGTTTACATTGTTGACCCACTTTTTCTTTCCTCAGCTTAACTCTTATTACCTCCACTCCTTCTATTTTCCTTTCTATTTCCTGTAGTGTGCCATTTATGTTTCCTTATCTGTCTTGCCTTCATTTTCCCCCAGGTCCTTCCTACTCAAGGACTATCTCGCCGGGCGTGGTGGCACATGTCTGTAATCTCAGCACTTTGGGAGGATGAGACAGGAGAATTGCAAGCTCAAAGCCAGCCTCTGCAATGGCAAGGCACTAAGCAACTCAGTGAGACCCTGTCTCTAAATAAAAACACAAAATAGGGCTGGGGATATGGCTCAGTGGTAGAGTACCCCTGAGTTCAATCCCCAGTAGCAGGAAAAAAAAAGAACTGTCAGTTATGAAGTCGTGACTCATAGTATAATTATTTGGGTATATATTTTAGTTAATCCACTACTTCCTAAAGTGTGTTCTGTAGAACAGAAGTGCTTTGGGTTGTTAATATTCATATAAAGAGAGTTCAAAGGGTTCTGTGATTGCATACTTTGGCAAACACTAGAGTAAACACTGAGCTTCTCTATGGCAGAGTTTCTTGGAGCAATAAACATGTCTATGAGAATTATGAACCTACAGAAGAAATGATAGACAATGTTTCCTTTGTATCTTTGATCATAAATTTTTTTTTTTTTTTTTTTTGGTACCGGGGATTGAATACCAGGGCACTCGACCACTGAGCCACATCCCCAGCCCTATTTTGTGTTTTATGTAGACAGGATCTCGATAAAACTTATTTTTAAGTTGCATCTTGTAGGCATTCTTTTTTTTTTTGGTACTGGGGATTGAACTCAGGGGGACTAGACCACTGAGCCACATCCCCAGCCCTATTTTGTGTTTTACGTAGAGACAGGGTCTCGCTGATTTGCTTAGCACTTCGCCGTTGCTGAGGTTGGCTTTGAACTCGCGATTCTCCTGTCTCAGCCTCCCTAAGTGCTGGGATTACAGGCTTGAGCCACCGCGCCCGGCTTGCATCTTGTAGGCATTCTTAAGAAAAGACTTTAGGAAACATTATACTAGACCATAAGGTCTTTAAGAGCTGAGAACTTATCTATTTGTTCATGTATTCTTTAGAGAACTCTGAAGAATATTTAGGACCTAGTAGGTATTTGATACCTTTTAGTCTACAGAGATTAAACTAAAGGCAATACATGTACCAAAATGAAAGGGCAGGAAAGCAAAGGTGATAAGGAGGAAAACTATGAACAACTATATGTCAACAAATTAGATAACGTATTCCTAGAAATATACAAACTACCAAAATTAAAGAACAAACATACTTTGAACAGATCTATAAAAAGCAAATAGATAGTAATTTAAAAAACTATTCACAAAGAAAAGCCCAAGTCCAGATGGCTTTCCCACTGGATTCTAACAAATATAGGTACGATAGGTAACATTAAGCCTAATGATGGAGAAATTTGTACTTACCTTAGCAGTAAGGGACTGATGAAGTTAGAAAAGGAAATCAATAGGGTGGATTAAATTCCTCTTTCCAAACAGAGATGCTGCTGAATCACCTGGATCATGTACACTCCTATACTGGGTGTGGCTACCAGGTTGGCTTTGGATTGATGGGGCGCAGGTTCTATGACATTTACTATTTGATCAGACATTGAATATTAAGGCCATTAGATAGTCTAATAGTTCTGAGCAGAAATGGGGTATCATAAATATTCTAAATCCAAAAGTTATCAGCAAAAAGGCCTTAACGCCAACATCTATGGAAATTAGAAAGTAGGTTATGCTGATATAAAGTGAGCAGCTTATTGCTGCTTCAGGAAATTGGTGTCACTTTGGTTAAATCAGGTCAAGTTTCGTAAACTTCAGTAAGGCCTCAAAGTTACTCAAAAAACTGTGGCCAAAGTTCATCTTAATCCATGGCCATAACCATCATCACCCAAAATTGTCTTAATATTAGAAAATATCCAACTGAGGTTTCTTTTTTTTTTCGGTACCAGGGATTTAACACAGGGGTACTTAACAACTGAGCCACATCCCCAGCCCTTTTTATATTTTATTTTCTGAGACAGGGTCTTTCTAAGATTCTTAGGGCTTTACTAAATTGCTGAGGCTGGCTATGAATTTACAATCCTCCTGCCTTAGCCTCCTGAGTCGCTGGAATTATGGGTATGTGCAAGCATGTCTGTCCCATTTCTCCATCTTTAATCCATAAAAATATTTACTGCAACACGAGCACAGGTTTTCCCCTTATTATTAATGCACAACATCTTTTTTTTAAAAAAAATTTTTATACTAGGGATTGAACTCAGGAGCACCGGACCACTGAGCCACATCCCAGCCCTATTTTGTATTTTGTTTAGAGACAGGGTCTCACTGAGTTGCTCAGTGTCTCGCTTTTGCTGAGGCTGACTTTGAACTCTTGATGCTCCTGCCTCAGCCTCCCAAGCCGCTAGGATTATAGGCATGCACCACTAGGCCGGGCATATCTTACTTCTACTAAGATATTATTAGGCTGTTATTAGATAACTCCTGGTCTTCAGCAAAGCAGGAACATCTTTTTATACTTAGGTGGCAGTATTAGTAATACTATCGACTATAGTATTACTCATGGTATAGAGTTTTGACTAAATAATATAGCTTTATATTTGATACCTGTGTAATATTTGGGAGGAAAATAAATATAAGGCAATTTAGGAAATTCTCTTGGAAAACTCAACTGTGCAGCAACTATTTAAATGAATTAAAGAATATCTTCCATTAGCAATTATTATTATTATTATTATTATTATTATTATTATTATTATTATTTTTGGTACTGGAGATTGAACTCAGGGGCACTCGACCACTGAGCCACATGCCCAGCCCTATTTTGTGTTTTATGTAGAGACAGGGTCTCACTGAGTTGCTTAGTGCCTCGCCGTTGCTGAGGCTGGCTTTGAACTCGTGATTCTCCCATCTCAGCCTCCCTAAGTGCTGGGATTAAAGGCTTGTGCCACCGCGCCCGGCTTCCATTAGCAATTGTATCAATGAAATCATATATCAATGAAAGATTTAAGCCGGGCATGCTAGCTCACACCTGAAATCCCAGCACTTTGGGAGGCTGAGACAGTGAGTTCAAAGCCAGTCTCAGCAATGGCGAGGCACTAAGCAACTCAGTGAGACCCTGTCTCTATATAAAACATAAAATACGGCTGGGGATGTGGCTCAATGGTCCGGTGCCCCTGAGTTCAATTCCCAGTACCACAAAAACAAAACAAAAAAAAGAGATTTAAAACAAGACAGTTCTTGAGCTAGTGATGTTCCTGAGCTAGGGATGTAGCTCAGGGTTAGGATTCCTGCCTCTCATGCATGAGACCCTGGGTTCAATCCCCAGCATTGCAAAAAACAAGACAGGTACTACAGTAGCAAATTTTAAAAAACACTATATGCTATATGGAAAAAGACAAGTTCTCTAAAAGAACAGCATCAAATTAATAATTGGTATTTAAAAACCTAGGACTATTCTGCATGTCAAAACTCTATGAGTTATTAGTACTTTGTTTTCCAAGTTGCAAGTTGAAGTCTCAAAAGGGACTAATTCTAACAGTTCTGGGTAGCATCCTTTTTTGTTGTTGTCATCAAAATGATGCTAAAAGCACTTTTTTTTTTAATATACAAAAGACTCTATTTGTACATTATAAAACAATCTTGACAAGAAAAAAAGTCCTGAAAAACATTTGAAACTCCACCACCAGAGACTTCATGATGTGATATATAGCCTTTCAGAACTTTAAATATTTACATATATATTCAAATGAGTATTTTAGCTACAAAAAGCACTTCTACAGTATTTATTTACCACAGATGGTGCACAACTATAGTTCCAACTGTGCAAAAGGCAGAGGCTAGAGGATGGAGAGTTCAAGCCTAGACTGGGCAACACAGAGAGACTGTCTCAAAAATGAACATAGAAGCTGAGCGCGGTGGCGCACACCTGTAATCCCAGCACTTTGGGAGGCTGAGACAGGAGAATCGCGAGTTCAAAGCCAACCTCAGCAAGGGCGAGGCGCAAAGCAACCTGTCTCAAAATAAAACACAAAATAGGGCTGGAGATGTGGCTCAGTGGTCAAGTACCCCTGAGTTCAATCCCTGTTATCAAGAAAAAAACAAAAACATAAAAACCCCATAGATACTGGGACTTCTGGCTTTTTGGGAAAAAGGAAACATGTCATTAAAAACAAAACTTACTTTTGGGTTTGTGTTATTAATCTTTTTTTAATTTTTTTTTTTTTAGTTATAGGTGGACACAATATCTTTCTTTATTTTTATGTGGTGCTGAGGATCGAACCCGGTGCCTCACACATGCAAAGCACGAGTTCTACCACTGAGCTACAGCCCCAGCCCGGTGTTATTAATCTTTAAAAAAATAATGTGAACACTTTGAGTTTATGTAGGTATAAGTTTTTAGACTCAATTCATTTTATACTATTCTACTTTAGTAGAAACAGGCTTTCAACCACAGGAAACATTTCTAACTAGTTGAGGAAAAGAATGAAAGAAAGGAAGAGGCAGAGTGAGACTGGGTGATTTCTAAAGCAGTCACTGGAGTTATTTCCTGGCTATTTAACATGTATAAGCAGTAAGATTTTATTCTGTTAGCTATGATCAATGAATCAAATGTTTATTAAGCCCTCTAATAATTTTTTTCTTTTGGTACTGGGGATTGAACTCAGGGGCACTGGACCACTGAGCCACCTCCCTGGCCCTATTTTGTGTTTTATGTAGAGACAGGGTCTCACTGAGTTGCTTAGCACCTCGCCATTGCTGAGGCTGGCTTCGAACTCGCGATTCTCCTGTCTCAGCCTCCCTAAGTGCTGGGATTACAGGCTTGAGCCACCGCGCCCGGCTAAGCCCTCTAATAATTTTTTAAAGTAGTATTTATTATTTTCTTGATTATTAAAAAAACACTAGGCTGAAGGTTCGCTCAGTGGTAGAGCACTTGCCTAAGATGTGGGAGGCCCAGAGTTTGACCCTCAGCACTTAAAACAAGGGCAGAGGGAGATACTTTTCAAAAAAAAAAAGAAGCAAATTGCTGATTGTTGAGATTAGCAATTTTTTTTGAAAAAATTTTTAAATATACAGAATATTTAAATGACCCATGTCACGAGCGGCATGCATAATTAATAATTACTCGGAGGCGGATTGTCTTTAAATGCAAGTGTATGTTCAATCACAACAATCATCCAATATAATTAATTAATGCAAAAGGTATTGGGCATGCTGGAGCACCCCAACTAGCATTTGGTGCACACTAATCAAGCACTATAGGTAAGTTACACTATTCTAGGCTAGTTAAGTCCTGCTTGCAACTCACACAATCCTAGGGCAACTAAACTACAATTAATTCATATAATCCTAGGGCAACTAAACATTACAATTAATTCATATAATCCTAGGGCAACCACGAGCCCCAAAGTACTTCCGATGCCAGGTGACTTCTCTTAGCCAAAGAGCAGACGTTGTCCTTGTCTGGTGGTTCTCTTCAGCCGACGGCTGGACATTAGGGAATGGTGGAGCTGACCCAGGGGCAAACAGCAAGGTGGCTGGTCTCACTGATGTCCTTGGAGCAAGGCCCAAAAACTGTAGCAGGGCCAGCAGTTTAAAAGCAGTTCCAAGTTGGTGGTGTGGACTAAGTTGGTCGTGTGGGCTGGTGATTGGTTATACCCAGTAAAAGTCAATGTCCATTGGTTATGTCCAGTGAGATAGTGTAATTGCTACTGGGCCTTCCTTCTGCGCATGTGCATGGGTTGTGCCCCCCTATCAATTGTAGCCAGTAGGCCTGCTGTTAGGTGCCGCCCGTTGCTCCTTTGTTGATTACATGGGCTGGGCCCCTTTGCAGCCCTCAATTGCATGGGCTGGACTTCTTTTTTGGCCCCCATCATTTCAAGCAGGCATGATTAAACAAGTCAGTGGCTGCTGTTCCTTATGGCCAGCAACCCAGTGAGTCCCCTGCATGTCCAGGCATGCCCATGGCATATGCTCCTTACAACCCATAATTGTACTGCTTAGCAATAAACACAGTAAAATTTTGATGCTATTGCTTCTAGTTTTTTTTTTCTATGCATATACATATATTTTTACAAAGTTGTGATGATACTCCATATTATGAAATGAACTTGAAAAACATTTTTAAATAACCATAAATTTATATATATATTTATTTAACATTTTTGATTATGGTGACTTAGATTAGATTTTCTAATTTTATCATTATATATGCTATTTTTTAAAAATATATTTTAGTTGTCAATAGACCTTTATTTTGTATTTACATGTGTTGCTGAAAATTGAACCCAGTGCCTCACACATGCTAGGCAAGTGCTCTTCAACTGAGCCATAACCCCAGCCCTATATATGCTATTGATATGAACATTTTTTTTGGTACCAGGGATTGAATTTAGGGGTACTTGACCACTGAGCTACATCCACAGCCCTATTTTGTGTTTTGTGTTTTATGTAGAAACAGGGTCTCACTGAGTTGTTTAGTGTCTCACGGTTGCTGAGGCTGGCTTTGAACTCACGATTCTCCTGTCTCAGCCTCCCAAAGTGCTGGGATTATAGGCATACACCATGGCGCCCAGCTTGTAATGAACATCTTTATATATAAAATTTTGGTTGAATTTCTGTTTCCTTTGTGTAGAAGTCTAAAAGGTCATAAATTTTAAAGGTTTCTAATATTATCTTGCCAAAAATTAGCTTAAGAATTTGAAGTAAAATGGGCATGTTGGTGCACTCCTGTATGTAACCCAGCTACTCAGAAGGTTAAGTCAGGAGGATCTCAAGTTCAAGGTGAAAGACCTGAGCTAAATAAACTCCATGACAAGCTTCACACCCTCCAGAAAGACTACTAGGCCTGAGTTTAGATCCCAGGAAAAGCCACACATTGCTCAAGGCTAAAGCCACTCTCAGACCACCCTCAGAGCAGCCAATCAAAAGAGGTTAAAAATTATACACCTGGCATTCCTGAGGTCTGAGTCAGGGTCTAGGAGACTATAGATAGTTACTTTGTACAAACTAGCCAATCACTCACTGCTTGCCCAAACCCCACGTGGGCCCTTTAAACTCACCTGTAGTTGGTCATTTTCAAAAGATTCTCTAAGGTCATGATTGGGTCCTGCCAAATGTAATGAATACCCCCCAGATTCTGAATACTGTCAATATTGTCACCATAGGTGCTATACAATTGTAATTGGTGTTTGTGTAATGATGTGATGCATACGTCATGTCTACTGCCACCACCTGTCCCCTCCCCCTATAAAAACCTTCTCAGCCATTGTTCGGGGCGCACCTCCCTACCCGCTGCATCGGTGAAGGTGTGTGGTCCTTGCTCGAGCTTGTAATAAAGACTCCCTTTTGTGATTACATTGGAATCAGACTCCTGGTGTTCTCTGGTGGTCTCTTGAGCTTGGGCATTACAGAGGCTAGCCTGGGCAACATAGGAAGGACCTGTCTCAAAATAAAATTTAAAGGGGCTGGGGTTGTTGCTCAGTGGTAGAGCGCTTGTCTAGCTCTACCTATCTTGATCTAGTGTGAGGCACTAGGTTCTATCCTCAGCACCACATAAAAATAAATAAGATAAAGGCATTGTGCCCACCTACAACTAAAAAAAATTTTTTTTGGTACTAGGGATTGAACTCAGGAGTACTCAACCACTGAGCCACATCCCCAGCCCTATTTTGTGTTTTATGTAAAGACAGGGTCTCACTGAATTGCTTAGCACCTCGCCATTGCTGAGGCTGGCTTTGAAGTCGTGATTCTCCTGTCTCAGCCTCCCTGAGTGCTGGGGTTACAGGTTTGGGCCACCACACCCGGCTACTAGCTCGATTTTTATCCTGCAGATAGGGGAGCTCAAGGTGATATGCTACTGGTTAAGAGCATATTTGCATTTGTTTTGAAAAACACACTCATGTTTTAAAGTTGCTTCCATCTGTTCAGAATTATTTCTAATAAATAAGTACATTTCTGGAATGAATCATTTTAAATTCTATTCATAAATTTAGAAAAACTACTAGAAATTAGTGGGAGTTGAAGCATTTTTATTTGTCCCTGCTATAGGCTTATGCATGTCTGAGAAGACACAGCTGCTTTTATGACTAAGAAAGCTGCATTAATATTTGAGAAAGTTTAAACAGAATAGTAAAGAGAGTAACCACCGGTCTCATTTCAGACTGTTCCCTGATTATCTAGATTATATCTAATTACCAAGAGTAGCGATTTTCTTTTGTTATGCTCAACCTTGCAAAAGAACTTTGCTGTTGGAAAGAGCTGATCAGTCTTCTCTTGCACTTCATAAAGGGTATGTGTACTGATCAAACCGCCTTAAGATTCATGCTTTCTCTTACAACTATTTTCTTTTACTTTTTTGTGGGGATGCGGGAGCACTGGGGATTAAACTCAGGGGTGCTTTACCACTGAGCTAAATCCCCATCCCCTTTAAAAAAAATTTTTAGATAAGAGTTTTGCTAAATTGCTTAGGGCCTCACTAAGTTGCTGAGGCTGGCCTTGAATCCAGAGTCACTGGAATTACAGGAACGTGCCACCATTCCCAGTACTATTTTCTTTTTCATTCAAGGTATATTACTAGCCTTCCGCAGTGGCATACACCTGTAATTCCAGCACTTTGATAGGCTGAGACAGGAGAATCGCGAGTTCAAAGCCAGCCTCAGCAACAGCGAGGCGCTAAGCAACTCAGTGATACCTGTCTCTACATAAAACACAAAATAGGGCTGGGGATGTTGCTGAGTGGTCAAATGCCCCTGAGTTCCATCCCAGTACAAAAAAAACCCAAAAAAGATATATTACTGTTGTCATGATTGCTGTTGGAGAGACTATTCTTTTGAAAAACAGAAGGTTGCAAAGAGTTTCTAACAATGAAATGTAGCCAGGTGTGGTGGCTCAATCCTGTAATCCCAGCACTTAGGGAGCCTGAGACAGGAGAATCGCAAGTTCAAAGCCAGCCTCAGCAATGGCGAGGCACTAAGCAACTCAGTGAGATCCTGTCTCTACATAAAACACAAAATAGGGCTCGGGATGTGGCTCAGTGGTTGAGCACCCCTGAGTTCAATCCCCAGTACCAAAAACAAACAAACAAACAAAAAACAATGAAATCTTATCTATCATACCCTATTCTTTTTTTTTGTACCAGGAATTAAACCCAGGAGTGCTTCACCACTGAGCCATATCCCCCGGCCCTTTTTATTTTTTATTTTGAGAAAGGGTGTCTCTTAAGTTGCTTAGGGCCTTGCTAAGGCGCTGAGGCTGCCTTTAAACTTTTGATCCTCCTGCTTCAGCTTCCTGAGCCACTGGGATTACAAACATGAGCCTCCACACTCAGCTGTCATAGCATATTCTATAGCTTTGTGAAGTCTGACATTATTGGAAGGCTGTTAAACTGACCAATACAGACATATGTAGTGGGTGAAGAATGTGACAACCATGGGTTTAAATATCCTAAGAAAACCAGGTTTTCCATTAGTAGAACCAGTTTTTCACTCATGGAAAAACTGAACTATTTTGTGCCAGATTTCTACATATTTATGGTCAATCATGATTATTCAGAAAATATTCAGAATATCCAACTGGGTCCCCTGTGGTGGTATAGACCTGTTGTCCCAGAATTTCAGAAGTTGAGGGAAGAGGTCACTTGATCCCTGTAGTTTGGGACCAGGCTAGGCAACATAGTGAGACACCATCTCTTAAAAAAGTAATACTCAACTCACAAAATATCTGATTCAGAAATTTTCATTAAATATTTAAATTCAGGGCTAGGTATGTAGCTCAGTGGCAGAGCACTTTCCTAGCATGTGCAAGGGCCAGTGTTCGATCTCTAGTACTGGACAAAAAAAAATCCTTAAATTAAAAATAGTTTTGAAATTGGTGAAACTTCAAAATGGAACACCATAATTCTGAGCGTGATGGTACATGCCTGTAATCCCAGTGACTCAGGAGGCTAAGGTAGGAAGATCAGAGTTCAAAGCCAGCCTCAGCAATTTAGTGAGGCTATAAGCAACTCAGCGAGGAGCTTTCTCAAAAAATAAAAAGGCTTTGGGGTTGTGGCTCAGTGGTAAAGCACCTCTGGGTTCAATCCCCAGCGCGCACACACACACAAAGGAACATCATAAAATGAAATGGTAGTCAATACATCTGAATTCTGCATGGTATTTATTTATTTATTTATTTTTGGTATCAGGGATTCAATTCAGGGGTACTCATCACTGAGCTACATCTCCAGCCCTATTTTGTGTTTTATGTAGACAGGGTTTCACTGAGTTGCTTAGCGCCTCACTGTTGCTGAGGTTGACTTTGAACTCACGATTCTCCTGTCTCAGCCTCCCAAAATGCTGGAATTATAAGTGTGCGCCATTGCGCCCAGCTATGATACTTATTTTTGATAGTACTGGGAATTGAATCCACATCTTTGTGCTTACTAGGCAAGCACTCTACCACTGAGCTACTACATTCCAAGCCCTTTTTTAAGTTTTTTGAGACAAGATCTTGCTAAAAATTGCCCAGGCTGGACTGCAATCTGTGAACCTCTTGCCTCGTCTCCTAAATAACAGGGATTACAGGGTTGCATCACTGTGCCCTGCTCTGCTTTATTAATTCTAAAGGACAAAGTTTCACTAAAAATAACTAGTTACGAAGAATGTCTCACAACTACACATTAGACAAAAATTCACAGAAACTGAAGAATAGCTTCTATAAATACTCTAGTGCAATGCTAAGTACTTTAAGGTAAAGGGTGTTCCTTCCTCCCTCCCCACCTTTAAACTTTTATAAGAAGCACGAAGGCAATACTCTTTAGTTTCAGGGAACACAGGCAATCAACTGTACCGGCCAAATCACCGGGCTTCATTTTGATCACAAGGAATTATACCAGCCAATGTATCCTTGCTGTGAATGCAATCTGACATCAGACGTGAAGGACCAAGTTGGCAATGGCTTCATGTCATTTGTTACTGTATCTAGATATATATCGTTCAGATAACTAAAGAGAACTCTTGAAAAACACCAACACTCCATTTTCTTGCTTCATGACTGCATTTCTCCGAAAACTGCCAGCTAAATTTGGTCTGCAAATATTAGGTCATGTATTTACTGTAATTAATAGGCATCCTGTGGACTATAATTTAAAGGCAGTTTGAAATTAATGATAGATGGTGATTCTAGACATTTCTATTTTCTGGCAATGAATTCATCTCAAAGAATTTTAGTACTCATGTCCTCGTTCCCTGATTTTTTTTCCTGGGTAATTCGGCTGCAATAATTCCCTTCCTATCACTTCCGTTTGAGTGGGCCCGGTGAGCCAGGAGCAAGAAACTCCCAATTTCGATCTTCGGGGTCCAACCTTCCCGATTGGTTCATTGTGGAGATGTTCCTGAGAGAAGGTGACTCGACTCCCACGCCGCTCGCCGCCGCCCGACCCCTAGGCCTGGATGGGTTCCCAGTGAGAAGCAAGCCTAAGTTCGTGTCGTTCTTTCTTCATCTCGTTCCAGATATCTAGCGACTCTAAAGCCCACAAAGCCCCCCAAAAGCCGTGAGAAGCGAGGAAGTACGAGGGGTAGAAGCGCGCTTCCCGAGGCTCCTCCCCACGTAGGCGGGAGCGTGACGGGGCCTCACGGGCTCGGCGGGGTTCAGGGGGCGTGGCCTCAGGAAGGGGCGGGCGAGCGAAGACGCAGGTCCAGGGCGGGGTCTCGTGGGGAGGAGCGTGCTTGGGGCGGGGCACAGGGGCGGGGCACAGGGGCGGGGCGGGGGCGTAGAGAAGGGCAACTCCCTTTCCTAAAGTGGGAGGCAATCGTTTAGGGGAGTCTCTTTCTAGCACACACATAACTAGTGTGGGTGACCTTCCCGAGAAGGGGCAAGAAGGGTAGTTTGTTTTCATTTTCATATTCCCAACCCAGTTGGGGTGGAGGAGGAAGTGGCCTCGTCGCTAGGGTCGCCCTTACACTGCAGTGGCAAAGGTCCTGAGGGCAGAAGTGTAGGAGCAGGTAGAATAGTATCTCCACTATCTACCACCAAAGCAGTCCAGGACAAGATGAGGATACACCAAGATCAGGATAGATACTCAAGTATTCCTAGGCCCCACTATCCAAGAGCATTTCTTTTTTCTTTCGTATTTTATTTATTTATTTATTTATTTATTTATTTATTTATTTATTTATTTATTTTCTTTTAAGTAGAAAATCGGACTCTGGAAAATACTGTATGTAGCAACTCGTCTAGTTTCCAAGCAACAGAACACTGTGGGATGCGAAGACAAGATTCTGCCTCCCTCTCATTTGTTGTGTTACGTGGCTGTCAGTTCCTCCTTACAAATAATTCGTTGTTGTTGCTGCTCTTGTTGTTTTTCCCAGAGAGGTTATACACTTTTGCTAGTTTTGTGACACCATCTCAACGGAATTCCTTCACATTTAGTTCAATTTGACTGTGTCATGTACTCCAATGATAGACCAGAAGTAAAGGACCAAAAAAGGGCTGGGGATGTAGCTCATTGGTAGAGCCGTTTTCTAGAATAGGCAAGACTTTGGGTTGGTTCTCTAGCAATAAAACCAAACCAAACAAAATCATATAATTCCTTGTGCAAATTGTACTTCAGATTCCCTAAGTACAAAATATATTGGTTTAATCAACCAATTTCTCTAGCAGACCCTGGGAAAACAAAGACAATATGACACAGACAGTTAAAGAAGATGAATGAATAGGAAAACAACTATAATTTGCTATTGCAAGTTTAATAATAAAAGCATATACTAGACACAAAGGTAATATAGGTGAAGTGACTAATTCTGTGAGGTGTGAGGAATGGGAACCTAAGTAAAGATATCACCCAAGGGCTGAAGCTGTGGCTCAGTGGTAGAGCGCTTACCTCGCATGCGTGGGTCACTGGGTTCGATTCTCAGCAACACATAAAAATAAATAAATAAAATAAAGATATTGTATCCATCTACAACTAAAAAAAAATAAAAAAAAAAAGAAAGATATCACCCAAGAATGATGCCTATCTGAGAAGGTATTTGAAACATAAACAGAAATGTAAGCAGGAAGGAAGGGAGAGAGGGAGGAAAATCCCATGAGGCAGATATTATTAAATTAATGCAGAGTACTAATTGACAACACAGAAAAGAAAGTAAAATGTGCAGAGTTCCCTTCCTTTTAAATTGTCAATAAAGAGGATTGAAAAATAAGATGAAAAGATAGATAATTCCTTTTACTCCAAAGCATAAACATTATGACTAATGGGACTAATGGGAGACTGATTCAGGAAGACCTAAAGTTCAAGGCCAGCTTGGGCAACTTAGAGATCCTGTCTAAAAACCAAAAAATAAAAAGGACTGGGGATATAGCTCAGTGGTAGAGTGGCCTTGGGTTCAGTTCCTGCTAATGGCAAAAACCAAAGAATCCCAAACATTACAGAAATAAAAATAATGGCCCTCCATACTTCCTGCTCCAGAAAAGACTGGTGTTAGCATATTAGTGTGTTCTGCAAGGTTATATATTCCTGACTTTTCCCTCCTTTTGGGTGGTGCTGAGGATTGAACTGAGGACCTTGAGCATGCTCTTCGTAGAGTAAAGTTCCAGTTCCTGACATTGTTTTCTGTAGAAATGGAATTTCCATATGGTAAAGGTGGTATAGGAATATGGTCAAGTATGTTGGCTTTGACATCTCGTGTCACCTAGGCTGGAATACAGGGTCCATTACTTCTTAGCCCTATCGCCTTGGGAAGTTATTTTTCTTTTCTTTTTTTCTTATTTTGTGTTTTATTTAGAGACAGGATATCACTGAGTTGCTTAGCTCCTCGCTGTTGATGAGGCTGGCTTTGAATTTGCCTCCCATGCCTGGGATTACAGGCATGTGCCATCGCGCCTGGCTGGGAAGTTATTTTTCTTTACATCAATTTCCCCATCTGCAAAATAGGGCTATATCTGTACCAATTGTAAATTGAGATTTTAAATGTAAGAGGGCTTTTTGTACACAGGAAGGAAGCTGCTTGTGCTTTGATTTATTATGGCTATACATTTTTTTGGTACTGGAGATAGAACTCAGGGGCACTTGACAACTGAGCTTCATCTCCAGCCCTATTTTGTGTTTTATGTAGAGACAGGGTCTCACTGAGTTGCTTAGCACCTTGCCGTTGCTGAGGCTGGCTTTGAACTTGTGATTCTCCTGTCTCGGCCTCCCTAAGTGCTGGGATTACAGGCTTACGCCACCATGCCCTGCTTATGGCTATACTTTTTAACCTAGTAGTTATGAAACTTTTAACCACATTTCTCAAGTTCACTTATAAATCTATCAATTTTATGTTAAAATAAAAAATTTTCATTTGTTCTTCGATTAATACTCAGTGAGCTTAGTAATCTGATCTATCAAACTTCACATTTAAGCACTATTTATAAATGTAATAGACTTCTTTTTTTTTAAATTTTTTTTAGTTGTAGATGAATGCAATATCTTTATTTTATTTTATGTATTTGTATGTGGTGCTGAGGATCGAACCCAGTGACTCACGCATGCGAGGCAAGCGCTCTACCACTGAGCCCCAGCCCCTGTAATAGACTTCTTAAGCATTGCATATTGAAGTCACAAAAGCATATACATTGAACAAATCAAATTCCTTTCATATTTAAAAGTTTATAAACTCCATTTATTAAATTCCTTAAATATGTAAAATCCACACATTGTGTGTCTGATTGTCTCAGGTATTTCACATCTCTAACAATAACAAGGCATATTTAATACTCTGTAAATCACCTTGGCCCGTTCTCGGCCCAGTCTGAACCTTTAGCGTATGCCTGTAAGAGTCTTCCAGTTCACTGAAATGGCTTTGATTTGTTTGGAGTGTGGGTATGTAAGTCAGCTTTCTGTCAGTTTGACGTAATACCTGAGATAATCAACTTAAAAGAAGGAAGGGTTTATTTTGGCTCATGGTTTCACAGGTGTCAGTCCATGATCACTTGACCCTGTTGCCTTGAGCCCATGTTGGGCAATACATCATGGTAGGAAAGATGGAGGATGGCTGTTCACTTCATGGTGGCTGGGAAGCAAAGAAGAAGAGGAGGGGTTGGAGTCCCAATATCTATTTGAAGGACACACCCCCAATGACCTAATTTCTTTCTACTAGGGTCTACCTCCTAAAGGTTTCACCATCTTCCAATAATACCACAGGCTGGGGACCAAGCCTTCAACACATGCACCTTTTGGGAAACATTTCAGATCCAAACTATAGCAGCGAGCTCCCAACCGGGATACTAAGGTTTAAATTCTGACTCTGCCACTAGTTGGCTGTGTGACCTTGGGTAAGTCATGTGACTTTTTGTGCCTCTGTCTTTATTATCTGAAAATGGGTATAGCAGTAGTACTCACCTCAACACAGTTTTTGTGAGGCTTTCCTGACTTAGCGCCTGCTAGGCACTTATAAACCCACAGTCTGCCTGGGAGTCCATGTGCCTAAACAATGCCATTTCATGGCCTATGACGACTGCGACAGGAATACCCTAATTGGTCAAATCCAAGTATTTCAACTGAAGAATTAATCAAAAACATCAGATTATCTTTCCAACCTGTAAGTTCTTCAAAACATCTAAATCATTTTAAACACAGAGACTATATAAGCAGCACAGAGAGTAAAGCTTTGTTGTTGTGTATTGTTAAATACAATTAATATCATATTAATTTGTTTATCATAGTTGTTTGAGGTTGTCATTTTCCAATGGAGGGGAACAGATTTATTTTGGGACTGTTAATCTGATGTTATATGTTCAGGTTTGTCAGTCAGGGATTTGAGATTAGGGTTATGGATTTAGGGTTATTGGTCAAAGATTCCTATTGAGGGTAGGAAGAGAAAAGGGGAGACCATACCTCCTGAGAATTCCATCTGGGCTGCTGGTTAACAAGCTGAGTTCTTGTAACAGTTTGGATCTTCTGCCTTTTAGTGGGACCTAAAATTCCATGCATTTATTTTCACAATCTAGGACATTTCAGTCCCTTAGAAATCCCACACATTTGGGACCAGGGGGGTATGGCTCAGTGGTAGGGCACTTTACATGTCCAAACCCTGAGTTCAATCCCCTGCATCTGCCCACCCCACCACCTCCCAAAAAGAGAGAGAGAGAGATCTTATAAATTATATCCTTACCTAATTTTTATGGTAACTGCTTTCAATTTTTCTTTAGTTGGTTTGAGAGGATGGAATTCTGTGCCTCCTGCTGGAGAGTTTGGCTAATCTCTTTGCTTATTTAAAGTTAATTAAATTCTTCACCTCCTTTATTTTACTTTCTCATCCGATAATAGATTAGTGACATAGGATTGTGATAAACCTTAAATGAAATTTTGTAAATCACTTGTATACTTAAAAAGTGATATATATTGCCAAATAATTCTCCAATGTACCACTTTACATAATCATTAACAGTGTAATAGGTGATGAGGAGTCTGAATAAAATTTCTCGCACAGAGGAATCAGAGAGGGTCAGTCCAGGACATGGAACACAACTCAAGTTTCTGAATTGTTTTGGGAAAATCACAGTTTACAAATATGTAGCTCCATTCCCTTCTATGGATGAGATATGGATTTGAATTGAATGTGGGCCATGGACTTGGTGAAGTTGGGATTTGCAGCTTTAGCTTTATAAAAATGGGAATCACACTACATATATGGCTTTGCAATCTGCTTTTATTTTTTACACTTTTGTGTGTGTGTATGGTGGTACTAGGGGATCAGACTCAGGGAGCACTCAAAACCGTTTATATCCTCAGCCCTTTGTATTTTTTGTTTTGAGACAAGGAAATAGCTGAGAATGGCCTTGAATTTACAATCTTCCTGCCTCAGCCTCCTGAGTCACTGGGATTACAGGTGTGCACCACCATTCTGGGTCAAATAGTTTAGTGGGAGATAGATAGATTGACTGATTGATTGATTGATTGATTGTGGTGCTGGGGAGGGAACCCAAGGCTTCAGGCTCACCTAGGCTAGCACTCTACCACTGAGTGACATTCCTAGCTATTTTTTATACTTTCAAACAAGTTGTAAACATCTTTTAACATCAATAAATTTCTATAAAGCAGGGTGTGATGGTGCATACCTGTAATCCCAATGATTTATCCCAGAAATTTGGGAAGTTGAGGCAGGAGGACTGCAAGTTTGAGACCAGCCTGGGTAATTTAGCCAAACATGGTCTCAAAAAGGACTGGGGCCGGGCATGGTGGCACACGTCTGTAATGCCTTCACTTTGGGAGGCTGAGACAGGAGAATCACGAGTTCAAAGCCAGCCTCAGCAACAGCGAGGTGCTAAGCAACTCAGTGAGACCTTGTCTCTACATAAAACACAAAAATAGGGCTGAGGATGTGGCTCATTGGTCAAGTGCTCCTGAGTTCAATCCCTGGTACCAAAAAAAAAAAAAGGACTGGGGATTTAGATCAGTATTAGATTGCTCTGGGTTTAATCCCTAGTACAGCAAGAAAAAAAGACATATATATATATATTTTAATCTTTTAGTTGTAGATGGACACAATACCTTAATTTAATTAGTTTATTTATATGTAGTGCTGAGGATCGAATTCTATGCCTCACTCGTGGTAGGCAGGCACTCTACCACTGAGCCACAACCCCAGTCCCAACTTCTATATTGTTAACATCTATAAATTATATGAGTAAATAAAGATTTATGTAACCTGGGCTGGGGCTGTAGCTCCGTGGCAAAGCGCTTGCCTAGCATGTATGAAGCACGGGATTCAATCCTTAGCACCATATAAATATAAACAAAATAAAGGCTTGCTGTTCATCTGCAACTACAAAAAAATTAAAAAAAAAGAATTTATGTAATCTGTTCCTTGTTCCTTATTATGAAGCATTTAGGTTGATACAAATGATAATACACGGCATATTCTTTTTTTTTTTTTTTCCTATTTTGAGTGGAGATTGAGCCAGGTGCACTTTACTACTAAGCTACATAGCCAGTCCTTTTCATTTTATTTTGAAACAGGGTCTTCCTGAATTGCTGGGGATCTTTCTAAATGGCTGAGGTTGACCTCAACTTTATGATCTTCTTGTCTCAGCCTCCCAAGTTGCTGGGATTACAGGCGTGCATCACTGTGCCCACTATAAGGATTATTCTTTTTTTTTGTACTGGAGATTGAACTCAGGGGCACTTGACCACTGAGTCACATCCTCAGCCCTATTTTGTGTTTTATGTAGAGACAAGGTCTCACTGAGTTGCTTAGCGCCTTGCCCTTATTGAGGCTGGCTTTGAACTTGCGATTCTCCTGTCTCAGCCTCCCTAAGTGCTGGGATTACAGGCTTGCGCCACCGCACCTGGCTAAGGATTATTTTTGTAGCTAAAGTTTTGCTTGCATCTTTAATAATTTTCCTGGTATAAATTCCCAGAAGTAGAATCACAGCCCAAATGAGACTCACATTTTTAGAGCTTTGATTTATATTCCAACTTGCCCTCCAGAAAGGTTGCTTCAGTTTGCCAACAGATGAGTGTGAGAACATCCTTAGAAAAGTTATTACTTTAGGGCTGGGGTTGTGGCTCAGTGTAGGGCACTTGCCTAGCATGTGTGAGGCACTGGGTTCGATTCTCAGCACCTCATACAAATAAATAAAATAAAAATTCACCAACAACGAATAATAAAAAAGTTTAAAAAAAAAAAGTTATTACTTTAAAAATGGCCTCAGCGGGGCTGCGGTTATGGCTCAGCGGTTGAGCACTTGCCTCGCATACGAGAGGCACTGGGTTCGATCCTCAGCACCACATAAAATAAATAAAAAGATATTGTGTTCATCTACAACTAAACAAAATATTTAAAAAAAAAAAAAAAAAGGCCTCAGCCTGGCTCAATGGTGCATATTTGTAATCCCAGCTACTTGGGAGGCTGAGGGAGGAGCATCACAAGTTTGAGACCAGCCTGGGTAACTTAGGCAGATCCTATCTCAAAATAAAAAATAAAAAGGACTTGGTAGAGGAGTGGTAGAGTTCAATCCGTAGTACATCAACAAACAAAAAAGTTCTTGTAAGAGTCTGTGAAGACCCTGTAGTGATACTTCTATTTTAAAATACTGTATTATTTCTGATTATTAAAATAACATTTATGGGTTATAGAAATGCAAATATTAAGAAATATATAATGTAGAAACTGAATGTTGACATACCTTTCATTGTTCAGAGATACAGTATTTATCTGTAAACATCGATTGTCCAATATATTGGGATTTCAGCTTTTTCCTTGAATATATTAACATGTACTCTATACATATTATTTTATAAAATTATACATTAATACTTTGCAATTTGCTTCTTTCAGTTAGCAATACATTTTGGACACATTTATATGTTAGATCTATCCCATTGTTTTCTTTTTTTCTCTTTCCTCCTTTCTTTATCTGTGGTATTATGCAACCTCAGGTTTGAGAGAGCCAAATATGTGCTACTCCTTTCAACTTCAAGTTCAATAATAACTGGATACATCAAAAGGGGCCATGGTGGGAGAACTTACACTATGAAAATTAGCAAATGCTACAGTTCAAAGTTTTTGTTTGCTTTATTTTTGGAGTGTCAGCTTATGAGCACTCCAATAGCTAACTACTTTTCTATTGAATGGCAGTGCAATAGTTTGTTTATCCAACACCCTATATTAGAAAATTGAAGCAAGCTGTGGTGGCACATGCCTGAAATCCCAGAACTTAGGGAGGCTGAGACAGGAGAATTGAGAGTTCAAACCCAGCCTCAAGCAACAGTGAGGTACTAAGCAATTCAGTGAGACCCTGTCTCTACATAAAACACAAAATGGAGCTGGGGATTTGCCTCAGTGGTTGAGTATCTCTGAGTTCAATCCCTGGTACAAAAAAAAAAAATTGAGTTGTCTTTGATTTTTAGGGGGTTGGGGGGCGTTGAACCTAAGTGGTGCTTTGACACTTAGTTACATCCCCAGACCTTTTTATTTTTATTTTTTTAGTTTGAATCAGGGTTTCACTAAGTTGCTTAGGACATTGCCAAGTTACTGAGATGGGCCTCAAACTTGTGATTCTTCTACCTCAGCTTTCTGAGTTGCTGGGATTATAGGTATGCACCACTGCTCCTGGCTCTGATCTTTTTAAGCATTATAAACACTATTGCAATGAACATCTTTGTGTATGTGTGTATGTATGTATGTATGTATGTATGTATGTATTAATCTATCTATCTATCTATCTATCTATCTATCTATCTATCTATCTATCTATCTATCTATATCTAGATATATGTCATACTGTGTGTGTTTAAATAGAATGAATTCCCAAAAGTAGGGTTGCTAGGTCAAGGGAAGAAACATTTTTGTTTTTGTTTTTTTTTGGTATTGGGGATTGAACTCAGGGGTACTCAAACACTGAGCCACATCCCCACCCCTATTTTGTGTTTTATGTAGAGACAGGGTCTCACTGAGTTGCTTAGCGCCTTGCCATTGCTGAGGCTGGCTTTGAACTTGCGATTCTCCTGTCTCAGCCTCCCAAAGTTTTGGGACTACAGGCATGCGCCACCACACCTGTCTGGGAAAGAACATTTTAAAAGTTAGTACATGTGATTTAAGAACTTCCTAATAAGGTTTTACCAGTGTGCATTTCTGCCTACAGTGTATGAAATACATATTTTCCATTGGTGTGGGTTTAAAATTTACCTAAACTCAATTGGAAACATGTACCAACTTACATTTCTTTCAGCAAATGAGTACAATGTATTTACTATCTTTTGATCACACATTCAATCATTATGGGGCTGGGATGTAGCTCAGCAACAGACTGAGTGCTTAGTATACACACGAAACTGCATGAGGACCTGTGTTCCATCACCAGCACCACCAAAAACCACTCCCAAACAACCAATCTTTACAATTATTCAAAGAAAACTAGCATTATAGCAGACCCTGTAAGGAATATTGTGTCTTAACTTGCAGCTTGTGAGAGACAGATGTTTCCATAACCAAGTTTGTGCTGGTTGTTTTTTGTGGTTTAGGGATAAAGCCCCAGGCATGCTAGGCAAGCTTTCCACCACTGAGCTATACCTCCAATCCCCACACTCACCATTTTTTTTTGAGATGGGGTTTTGTTATGTTGCTCAGGTTAGTCTCCAACTCCTGGGCTCAAGTGATCCTCCTGTCTCATCCTCTAGTGTAGCTGGAACTTAAGTGCATGCCACCCTGCAGGGTTCCATGTTTGTTTGTGATCAAAACAGTTTTTATTATTGGCCAATAAGCAATCAATAAATATTTGTTGAATGATTAAATGAAGGTTTAATGTTTTGGAGAAAAACTTCGTATAGAACTCTTTATATGGAAAATATTATGCAATATTTTCTCAGAATGGGTTCCTAGAAGTGAGATTACTATGTTTAAAATTAGAAAATTTTCAGCTCTCGATACATATTGCCAAATTGCCTTCCAAAAATGTTATACTGATTTTTTCTTTCCTCAAGATTGTTTGCCTGAACTCCTTTAAAAGCAAATTAAAATGATAATTAGAAATGTTTCTCTATTTATTTATAAATGTTACTTTCTACTGAGATTGAACATTTTTAGTGCTTTATTGCCAGTTTGTTTTTCTTTTCTTTTTTTCCCCCCTAAATTGACCACTTATATTCTTAGCAGTTTTATAATTGTATGTCAGTATTTTTCTTATTGGTTTTTTTTTTCTTCATCCCAGCCCTTTTATTTTTTTTAATTTTTTTATTTTTTATTTTTATTTTTAATTTATTTTTTTAATTTATTTTTTTTAGTTTATTTAATTGCATTTCAAGTCATAGCACATATATAGAGCTCAGTTTTTCCATTTCTCTGGTTGCAAACCAGATAAAGTTACACCAATTGTGTTTTCATACATGCACCAAGGGTAGTGATGACGATCTCAATCAACCATCTTTACTATACCCATTCCCCTTTCCTGCCCCCCGCCTCCCCCATGTCGCATCCAG
>PVHX01013180.1:0-55684 GCA_004024805.1 Geosciurus inauris
GTGGGGCGGGAGCGGCCATGGGATCCCAAGGGACGGACAGGATCTCGCCAGGGGTGGCTGAGTGCTGTGGCTCAGTCGCAGCGGCTGGCGTGGAGGCGACACTTGGCAGGGACCATTCCTGACAGGCATGTTGGGTGCTTGCCTGGAGTCACTTTTGAGATGGGTCCCTGGGCATCTCTGGAAGCTGACCCTATCGGTCCTGTGCTCAGGTACGCACAGCAGGTGGGACCCCACAGGGCTGACCTCAGGGAATCGCCCAAGAGGAGCGAGGCCCCTGGAAGGGATCCATCAGCAGGTCTGGAGTCGGCCATCACCTCCGCTCCACTTCACGCTGGCTGCAGGTCGGAGAAAAGGACCCTGGGGTGAGACCCAGTTAAAACGCGAGCCCGGGGCTCTGCTTGCTCAGCCCAACGTGGGCCGAGTGCTGACAGGTTCCCCAGCCCTGTGGGAACCCCACGTGCACAGCCCTGCGTGTAGGATCGAGGCCAGGACCGCCCCTCCTCTCTGCAGGGACAGCCGGGAGACTCCTGCAGGCCCAGCAGCTCTGGAGGCACACCTCCACTTGGGAACCTCGTGTAAATGCCATTCGTCTCCAAGGAGCTTATGGGTTCTGAGGAATGAGCGCGTGTTAGAGTCAAGCCTCGTTGAGGGGTGACGGGCGGCTCTTCAGAGAGCGAGCTGTGTCTCTTCTGCGCATGAGGACCTGCGTTCCGGACGAAGCAGCCTGTCCCTCCTCCTGGAGCTGGCGTCCTGGTGGGGGACAGGTCAGGACACGGTGGAGGACCACACAGGTGTGGGCTGAAGATTGCGGGTGTCCTGTTCAGGGAAGGTCATGTCAGCCGACTTGGGAGAATGAGATGGAGCCATCCAGGTGCAGATGTGGAGGAACAGTGATGGAGCAGGGGGACAGCCAGCCCAAAGGCCGGGGTGAGAACGTGCTTCACCAAGGACGTAGGGAAAGGGGCCCAGCGCGGGGCATCGAGAGCAGAGCGGAGACCAGCACAACATGCAGCATGAGAGGTAGGCAGGAGCCCAGGTTCCTACACGTAAGTCCGTGTAAGATTAGGAGCCATGAAGTTGTAAGCAGGAGAGAGAATCAGCCCGACCTGTGGGCATGGCAGAGTGGCTGCCCGGCAGGACACTGGGTGTGACCCTCCCACGCACCCTGCGGGGCTGGGTGTCCCAGGAGCTTCCTCCTGCTCTGGGAAGCGTCTTGGAAGATCGCCTACTTTTGTTAATTATGGCTTAGGAATTACTTTGTCAATAATTTTGGAGCCTAGGAGTCTAAACAATCACAAGGTATTATTAAATATTTAAGAATTGCCTAATTTCTCCATGCGGTATGAGATTTTAGCTGAAATTGGATCCCTAAGCTGTTCACCATTTCATTTAGAGTCAAAGATCCAATGTTGCCCATTAAAATAAATCTCTAAGTGGTTGGAAGCCATCGACTGGGTGAGTGTGTGTTGAGGTCTTGCTTTTTTTCGCCCATGGCGCACGGTGAGCTCAGCCCTGGAACGGGAGCAGTCAGCTCAGTTGGGAAATCCTGCTGGAGTGACCCAGACCCGACACTCCTGAGAGTGAGGGGTCCCTGAAACAAGGGAGCTCGTTGAGCCACTGTAGACGCAAACCAGAGGCAGGACAGGCTCCCACAGCCACCAGTGGGGCTAGGAGCATCTCACAGTGAAAATGTGGGGAGGGAAGGTCAGCTGTTTACGTGGACCCAACATTCGCTGCAGATAAAAGTCCTGAAGCTCGGAGAGCCTGGGTGGCCAGAGCTCTAGGAGGACCTGGGGGTGGGGAGTTGTTTTTCACTTCAAAGACTCACAGGAGAGCCAGCATTCCAGTGGTACTCTACTCTGGACACAAAGTCCTATCTCAATATGCATAAAGGAGACCAGAGGCAAGATGAACATGCGAGATAAAGACCGGCCCTGCACGTGCATCTCCTCAGGTTAGGGGTTTTCAAAATCTCTGCAGCACTCGACCCTGGGCAGAAACTCAGAATAACTTTGGAAAACATGTACGAGGTTATAGAAACCACAAAAGAAAAAATAAAGAAGTGTCAAGATACAACGCGTGGGGGCTGGGGTTGTGGCGCAGTGGTAGTGTGCTCGCCTAGCACGCGTGAGGCACTGGGTTCGATCCTCAGCACCACATAAAAATAAAATAAAGATATTCTGTTCACCTACAACTAAGAAAATAAAAAAATATTTAAAAAAAGAAAGTAAATAATTTAAAAAAAAAAGATACACCGCGTGCATGAAAGGTAGTGGTATCGTGAAATGCTGAGCATTCATAAATAATTGGAAATAAATATTTGCATTCATAAATATTTGCAGTTCTAAGCAAAATCCCAGCAGCATTCTAAAATTTGGAATGGAAATATAAAAAGGTCAAGAATTTAGTAAGAATTTTGCAAAAGAAAAAAAAACAAGGTCTTCCCTTACCCAAATTTATTATAAAGCCATAGTAATTAAGACACTATGTTACTGATGGAGGTAAATTAAAAAAATAGATCAGTGAGACAGAATAGAGAGTCGAATGATAGAACAGGGAGCCCAGTAATGGCACAGGGAGCCCAATGATGGACTAAATCAAAGTGGACCTTTTTATATGATGCAGGATGCACCGGACGTCAAAGTGGACAATACGGAGTATCAGAAGCCAATGGTGCCTATTAAACCTGGTTTTACACGAGAAAAATAATCAGATTCCTAATTCATACTTTAGACAAAAAATAAATTGTGAGATGAATTAAAAATGCAAATAGAAGAAATAAAAAATTTAAACCCTTATAAGTAAAAAAAAAACCAACAAGACAGCTTTATATTTGAATAAAGTAGATTTTGTAAGCAGGAGACACCAAAAT
The DNA here is from genome assembly GCA_004024805.1 of Geosciurus inauris. Taxonomy (NCBI): domain Eukaryota; kingdom Metazoa; phylum Chordata; class Mammalia; order Rodentia; family Sciuridae; genus Geosciurus; species Geosciurus inauris. Next base: position 2,873 of record PVHX01013180.1, read on the forward strand.
CACTCAACTTGAATAAACTTCACTGTAACTGAAATGGGTAACGTCTGCGCAACCTATCACCATCGGACTGAAAGCAAATGGCAAACTGGCAGAAGGCGTTTGCAACCCCAAAGAACCAGCCAAAGCTCCAGCATAACTCCCAGAATTGAAAAAGAAAATTCAAACTCTCCAATAGAATAATGTGTCCCCAAGAACAAGTCTCTCCCCAAGAGAGAGGCACACCACAATTATGGGAAGGCTTTTTCCCCCTCTGATAAATGCAAGTTTAAAGTCACAGAGGCTGCATTTGATACCTTCCCACTTGTGACATTTAGAGGGCTGACGGTGGATTTGGCAGGGACCAAGGCAAACAGGTGCCCCGTGGTGGCAGGTGGCACGCTGGAGAGCAGCCCCCTGCTCCAGTTAACCTGCCAATGCACAGATTCTGCAGCACAAGGATTCTACCTAGATCAGCGGCTGTTCTCGGGGCTCGTGGTGGTTGCCTGGGACAGGTCTTGTCCCTCAGGACTCTCCTGCCCTGTCGGAAATGTAGCCTCCCTGCCTTGCCCCAGGTGAGGGAGCCGAACCAGGAGAAATCCCGGCCCAAGTGCACACTGTGCAGCCACACGCACCTGAGCAGGTCACCTGAGCTCCCGCACAGAGGGGCCCTGCACAGCAGAGCCTTCAAGGATCCACCCTCCTTTAGGACTGGGCCCTGGACGCCATCGCATCATCAGTCTGGAAATGGAGAGCTGGACTGTGAGGTGGTCGTGCGACCCCACTAGGAACAGCTAATGATGTAGATCTGAAGGGACAGAGGGAGAATATCCCCCAAAGGGTGCTGGAAGGGACAGATGGCATGACACTCTTTACAAAAGCTTTATAAACCACAAAACCACGAGCCATGGTGTCATATGGTTCACACACACACCGTGTCTACCAAATTCATAGCAGTGGTGCCCTCTCAGACCCAAGGGAAAGCTGGACTGGAGAGAGTAACATGGGGCACTTCCGTTCGGTGTGGTTCTGACAGGAGATAGAATCAGCACGTAGAAGCGCATTGGATGGTTCGCATGACAGCAGGCGGGCAAGGGTTGGTGGCCCCTTCCTTTGATGTTGCTGTGTGTCCACTCCCCCAAGCTGCTGAGTGGACGGCAGCTGGGCAGGGTGAGGGCTGGCCAGGTGGTGCTGGAGCGGAGGGCGCTGGCGAGGCCCCGGCGTCCCTGCTGCTCTCTGTTCAACTCCAAGAGCATGCGATCACCATTGGCTCCGTTCTGTCACCCAAAGCTTCGCCTTGATTGATACCTCCTCTCGCTGCTTCCTCTGCCTTCCCAGCTAGAAATCTTCACCTAAGAAAGCCAGGAATTTGTCAGCCGCTAGGTTTTTAGCAGAATGACACATTCAACTGACGCAAAGACTTTCAGTGCTCGGCGCCCTCCCCAGCGGTTAACACTCCTGTGCCTTTATTTTTTTCCTGAACACTTTTTTTATTGTGATAAAAATATATGTAATGTTACCATTTTAACCATTTTAAAGTGCACTGTTCAGTAGCATTAAGTGAATTTTTACAATGTCATGCAACCCTAGCCACCGGCCACCTCCAGAACTTTTTCATCGTCACACAGTGAAACTCCACACCCCTCAAGTATTATCTTCCCATGCCTCAGCCCTGCACCCCCTGGAAGCCTGCTTTCTGCTTCAGGTCTGAATCTGCTGTTCCAGGTAACTCACGGAGGTGGAATCATATGATGTCTACCCTGCTGCGTGGCTTCCTTCACTTACAGTATCTTCAAGATCCACCCCTGTTTTACCAGGTATCAGAATTTCATTCTCTTTACGGGTGCGTAGTGCTCCACTGAATGGACATGCCACAGTTTTCTCTGTCAGTGGACTCGAGTTGTCTCCACCTTTTGGCTATTGTGACTAACACTGATACTGATATAGACGCCCTTCCTTCCAGCTGCTCAGGGCACATGCCAGAGGTGCAGGTGCTAGACCTTGTGGCAATTCAAGGTTCCATCTCTGGCCGCAGTGCAAGCTAATTGCATAGCAACCGCACCATGTTGCACTCCTCTCAGCACTGCATGGCAGTTCCCATTTACCCACATTCCCATCAGTGCTTGTTATTTTGTTTTTCTAAGAGCCAGCCTACAGGGTGTTCCGCGGCGTTACTTGTGGTTCACTCTACATTTCTTTTACGATCAGTGTTAGAAGCACTGTAGATGTCTTTTGTCTAGTTGATTGATCCATAACCCTCGTGGCCTAATTTCAGCATTTCCTAAAACGTGTCCCTTAGAAGACAGGTCCTATGAAAGACCTCACTGGGGAAAGCAAGAGCAGGAGGGAGACGCCTGTGTAGGTAAACTGAGAAAGAATTGGGCTCCACTGGAGTCCTTGCAAGTGTGTGTTCAGTTTCTGTTAATTCGGGAGGTGAGCGTGCCAGGGCAGCCTGACTTCTGCACCTCCCTTCAGCTCAGGTGTGCCGAGTGTTTCAGGGTGACAGTGTCTGCTTTCTGAAAGTGTGCATCGTCTCGTACAACTGGTCTGTATACAAACCCAACTCTTTCATATGGTACTTGAAGAAAAAATATATATAGTTTTTGGTGCCAGGGATTGAACCCAGAGACGTTTAACCACTGAGCCACATCCTCAGCCCTTTTTAATACTTTATAGAGACAGGGTCTCACTAAGTTACTTAGGGTCTCCATAAGTTGCTGAGGCTGGCTTTGAACTCAAGATCCTCCGGCCTCAGCCTTCGGAGATGCTGGGATGAAAGGCATGCATCACCGCACCCAGCTTGAGGAAAATCTTATCTGTTACAAAGTTTGAAGACAACTGGCTGTTCTGGCGACGACAGGGCACGGAAGGCTCCACCGCGGCTCTTTCCTCAGAGGACTCGCCAGTGTTGATCTCTGCAGTTGATCTCAGCTCTGCAGTTTTCACTGTGAACTGACATTAGCATGTGCCTCCCGGGTAAGATGCAGTGGTACTGTCTGTCCTCTCCCTGAGGCTGGCAGCCTGTCCTTCGTGACCCTGAGAATCTCACAGCAGACATACCTCCCTGATGAGCGGAGCTTAAACCCAGAGCTGGGAGCTTTCTCGGGATAGGGCCACAGGGTGGGTGTTTTGGGGCTTGAGGACGAGAGCGCCTCCTCATGGTTGCTCAGCTCTGCAGTGGAAGCCCCACAGCAGCCGTAGACACTGTGTAGGGGACTGGCTGACGGGATGCCAATAAAACTTTATTTACACAAGCAGGCATCTGGCTGGACGGGACCTGCCAGTGGTAGTTTTCTAATCTCTAGTTCAGACCGTTGTGACCCGACTTCCTTCAATCATGACCCTCCCTCCTTTTTCTTTTTAACCTAAAACTTATAGGAGACCCTTAGATTCCGGCATTTTAATGGAGCATTAGAGAGCTTCAGCTTTCCATGAGTGACACCGAAGGCTGGTGACTCGTGGCAGATGTCACTTCTGGGGGCCTGGGTTTTCATCGCTGTGGTACCAGAGCGAGCCGTGTAGCGAGTGTGAGTGGCCGAGCCCCCAACACTCACATCTGGAAGCCCTGAACCCAGGGCCTCACGGGGGTCTATATCAAGAGGTGGTCGTGTACAGTGAGGCTCTCGGACGAGCCCTAGTGCAATCTGACTGGTGTCCTTGTGGGGAGAGGAAACGCAGGCACCAAAGCGCCCCCAGGGGGGCATGTGTGGAGGAAGCTCCTGTGCAGGGGCCATCTGCAAGATGGGGGTCCCCAGAGGAACCCAACCCTGCTAAGGCTTAATCTTGGCCTTCACCCTCCAGAACCTTGAGAGCACAGAGCTGCCTTGTTAAGCCACTGGTCTGGGGTGTTTTGCTCAGCAAGCTAACACTGTGGGTGACCCCAGGTCGTCCACCCTAACTCGGGGAGACCTTGAGCTCTTTTTCCCATCCTTAGGCACCTGATCTCACAAGGATCTGTCGTTGAATGTTAAGGGTGACTTATCTGCTCTACTTGCGTTTGCGTATTTGACATGCTCTTGATCTTATCACATACCTCCCATGCACGTAGAGTCGCCTTGGACGAGGCTCCTGTAACACACAGCCCATTTCTCATCCTTAGTTTCTTTCCAAACACTGTGCACTGTGTTTCTATTCCTGGGCTCTGAGGTTTTTAAATAGATGTGTATTTCCTTGGTGTATTTATTTATTTAGGTACCTGGGACTGAATCCAGGGGTGCTTTTCCACTGAGCCACATCCCCAGCTCTTTTTTTTTTTTTTCCTTTTTTTGAGACAAGGTCTTGCTGGGTTGTTTAAGCTCTAAGTTGCTGAGGCTGGCCTCAAACTTGAGATCCTCCTGTCTCAGCCTCTGGGACTGCAGGTGTGCACCACCATGCCCCGCATTTCCTGGGTCTGTCTTGCCTCTTGTTGCAGGCGGGAAGCTGGGGTGCATAGGACCGTGGACTCAGAGAACCCCTCGCTTGTGCAGCTTCGGACAAGGCTCCTCACGTCCTGGCTCAAGTTGCTCGTGTCCTGATAGGATCCCCACGGTGTTGTTTCCAGAGTTCCCAGAAGCAGCATCAGTGGCCATGTGCTTGGCTCTGGGGAGCCTGTGGTGGGCACTCACGAGTGGCCACTGCCGTAGGCAATCAGGAAGTGTCTGTTTACTTCTGCCCTTGGGATTGGAATTGGCGGGAGCTGTGGAGTCTGCTAACAGAGGGAGGGATGAAGCAGTCCTTCTCAGGTGATGCCCAGTGCTGTTGGGCACGTCAGCCTGCACGGGGCTTAACCCCTCGAGAAGCTTTGGGGGACGTCTGAGAGTGGAGAGATGATGTGGTGCGGTGGGGCATGTGCCGAGGCCGGCTGTGCCCCACAGACCTTTTGTGTCCTCCTCTCTCTCTGGCCTCCTCTCTCTCTGGCCTTCTCTCTCTGGCCTCTCTCTCTGACCTCCTCTCTCTCTCTGGCCTCCTCTGTCTCTAAGGCCTCCTCTCTCTCTGACCTCCTCTCTCTCTCTGGCCTCCTCTCTCTCTGGCCTCCTCTCTCTGGCCTCCTGGACTGCAGCACACCTCTTATGAAGGCTTCCTGAACCCAAGGTTCGAGGCAGAAATCCTGAGGACCAAGCGCACCAGTGGAGAACCCTTCCCTGTGCGGACGGTCCCTCCGGTGCCTGCCCTCTCAGGAACACCAGCTCTCACCACCTAACCCTAAGTCGGACGGAAGTTTGACGTTTGGTTAAAGCATAAAATGAGTCTCCGTCCGCTTTGGGAGGCCAGCTGTAAATGAACTATTTTGTTTTGTTTCCTAAAACAATGTCTGTCTTCCTCCTAAACTGGAAACGTGGCCTGCAGGAAGCTCCCAGCCTACAGCAGACCCTCGTCACGCCCTCGTCACGCCCTCGTCCTAGCTGGCTTCTTGAATACTGAGTTAGGGTTGTGACAGATGGGCTGCTCTGGTGGCATCTGCGGGGAACAAAGGTCCTCGCGAAGGATCTGGGTGGCACTCCTGCCCCTGCCGTCCCGCACCTCCTGCTGGGTGCCCTGGGAGAGGGTCTGGAGGTGACCGCGCCCTGGGGTCCTGCAGCAGCTCTTCCGTTCAGCTATGTGGTGGCACTGTGACCGCCACAGCATGGCCTCCGCTGCCCTCCTCCTGCCTCCTCGTCCTTCTGTGTCCTTGTGCGTGAAGCAATTTGGCCCCACAGTGGACAGAGGGGATTGTGCTGACTGCCTGAAGCTCAGCCTCAGGGAAAGCTGTTTCCTTCTTGGTGAGGACAATGACAGTCCCTGTGAGTGAGGACTCTGTGGCACACATGCGCTAAACTCCACCAATATTCATGGCAAGTGCCACTCACACCACGACTGGCATCTGCTGAAGACCAGACTCGAGGGCCACCTGGCTTCCGGAACCCCGATGTCCCCCTGGGTCCTCGCCCCTTTCCGTAGCCCCGATGGTACACGGGCTTGGAGAGTTCCAGAACCTCCTAAGAGGCAGTGGTGGCCGCCAGAGCTTGTACACGGCAGGCTGGTGGGCAGCCCGGTGGCTGCCGTCCTGGGCAGTGGAGAACAGCCGGGGTGCACCTGGCCATGGAGAGAGCTCTACTGCGGGTCTCACCTAGTGAGGTGGATTCCGACCCTGCGATTAAACCGATTAAACCAAGGCCAGCCAGGGGAGCCCACAGCACGCGGCGCCCCCGCGCTGATGGGACTCCGGGTTCCCACCGTCTGAAATGATGGCGCTGCTCTTCCCTTCCAGACCCTGCCCAGGACCCCGGAGGAAAGATGCTTGCCAGGAAAAGATGACGCCGGGGCGCAGCCCAGGGCACCTGGAGAGCCCCGCAGACAGGAGCGCAGGCCCGGGCGCGCGGGCTCGCTGAAGGTAAGGAAGGTGGGACCCGAGGCGGCCATGCGCTGGCCGGCCCGGGAAGGGGCTGCGCACGTTGCACAGGAGCGCACGGGCACCTGCCGCGAGGGGTGGGACTGGGCACGACGTGCCATGGGAACATCTGCGGTGCTGGAGAGAGGACGAACTCCAGAGTTCCAATCAAGCTGCACGTGGAAAAGTTCAGGGGTGGACTGACTGACATGGTCGAGAGCGCCTCTCTCCAGAGAGAAGAGCACACGGAGCCGCGAGCGGCGTCCTCACGGGGCTGCCCTGCGCGCACATAGTCCTCGGCACGTTCGCGGGGTTATTCTTTTTATTCGTAGTTTGACGCTTCACCAGCGCAAGCCGCGTGCACATGAGCAAAGCCGCGAGTTGATTCTTTTCACATGCGCAATGGCTTTCGCCCCGGATGAACCGTATGGAGGTGCGCTTGGTGGCGTTAAAACCAGTACGTGGTTTCTACCCGCCTCCAGTTGCTGCTGGGAGGCACTGAGCCGGGAGCAAGGAACTCGTGCATGGCCATGACGATCCTGTAGCAGCCCAGCGGCCAGGCACAGCTGGCTCTGCCCTGCGAGGCCTAACTGCCTCCCCACGCTGATCTCTGAAGGTGGAACTGGGAAGGTGATTTGAAGGGTGTTGTCCAGTGTGCGGCGGTGTGAACTGTGCGTGTGCGAGGGTGAGGGGCGGTGCTGACGCAGTCAAGGCCAGCCCTGCGGTGGAGCGGTGTCCATGGCCATCAAGAGGTGCACGCTGCAGATTCCTGCTCCACAGCCAGCTGCTCCCATGCAGTGGTCAAAGGGGTTAATGTCACAGCCTCAGTCTCCTCTTCCATGAAATATGGGCAGTGTTGGCATCTGCCCCACAGGGCTGAGCCTCTGGAAAGCCCTCAGGCCACTGGCTGATCTGGTCATGGAGGAAAGTGCACATCAGGGATGGACATGCCAGGGCTTGTCCTCAAGAGGGTGAAAACGGGGACAACCACGAGAGTGTGGAGGGAAGAGGGCGAGGCGAGGTTCCCTAGCCGGTCGGTTGCTGCTGTCCCTCCGGCCACCTCAGGAGCACAGGGCACCAGAAGCGGTTGGAAGTGACAGAACGCTCAGCCTGTCCCCAGACCTCCGATGGCCTCCTCCATTCAGGTCCCTGAGAAGTGTTGCAGGACGCAGATATGAAGCACTGGGTCCTCTTCAGTGACAAACGGCACCCTCGCCAGCTCTTTGTTGTGACGGGGCCCCCGCCCGGTCCCCCACTTGCTCTTGCGCTGCCCGCCCCCTGGCACATGCGGCCCCTCCTGCTGCTCTGGGTCCTGTCCCTGCCTTGCCTAGTCCTCTGCCGGGGTCTCTCCTGCACTTATGGGGCCCCTCCCTGGAGCTAGCACCCACCATCCCACCCCTCCCGCATCCTCCCCAGCACCCATGGGAGCAGGGGTGTCGACCCCTACAGCCAGCAGTGTCCAGGCGCTGCTTGTCCTGCTCTGAGCTCGATCGGAGTAGCAGCAGAGGAGGACGGCAGACATGGGAGGCTCTGTCACCAACCGTCTTCAGGGCCCGGGCCCGTTCCCCGTCTCACTGCGGCTGGGAATAGCCTTTGCTATTTCCACCTGCCTTTCCTACGGGTCATGAGATCCACCAGGCCAGGGACAGTGCTTGCCCTCTTTGTGACCACATTCTGAGATCCCGGGCTGGCTCTTGCTCCATACAAGCTGCTCCATATGCGTTTGGGGAGTGGAAGGGGTAAGGAGGAAGACGGGGTCCCTGCCCTCAGGAGCACAGGCCCTGAGAGTGATGGGAATGGGCGAATGGTTTGCAGGACTAGGGGTCCAGGGACAAGGGTGGGAAGGAACCAAGGAGCCTCACAGAGGATGTTCATGGGTACCAGTGAGGTTAGAATATTAACAACGGTCAGCAGGGTAGGGGTCCACCTAACTGGAGTTCACCCCAGTGCTGGGCAGGGCCAAGCAGGGGCCAAGCTCATAGGGGTCTTCCCTGCAGCTGCTGGGTGGTGGGGTGGCAGTGGGACTCCAGGCTGGGGTGCTGGCCAGGGTCGGCCTCGCTGAGGAACCGCCAGTGTTCTGATATCAGACTGAGCCTTGTGTTCTTATCCATGTCTCCTGAACACCAGTCCTGACTGCAGTGCCACGCAGAGCCCCCTCTGTGCTGGGACACTGCTGTCTGCCTTGGAGCCGCGGGTCATCCAGGTGGGCTTGGAGGAGGACTCTGGCACCCTCAGATTTCACCCCAGCATCCTTCGCCCTCATGGCACACCTACAAGTCCTGCCTTGCGCCCACGCTGAGCAGCCAGGCTCCCCGCCATGGGGGTGGCAAGAACATAAAAGTTGTGGGCATCCCTTTGGGGAGCATGTAGACACTGTATGTGAGAATGCCCAGGGGGACGCTTCTGGAAACCAGCTTGGCAGTATTTACCAGAGTCCTAAACGTCCATCCTGCTGGCCAGGTAATAGGACTCTGAGGAACTTCTTTTCTGGATAAACTGAGACAACACACAACGACGAATCTTCAACGGCTTTCACCCTAGTATTGCCTTCATAGCAAAGCGGTGGCATCTGCTTGTGTGTCTGTGGTAGGAGGGTGGTCAGTGCCTGGTGGGGGCCCAGCCAGCACAATAGTCAGTGGCCTTGAAAAGAGGCTGGGGCCTGTCTCCAGGATGCACTGAGGGAACCTCGCACGGCTTGCTCACATTTGTTAAGCACAAGAGAACACAGCCGAGCACCCATCAGCAGAGGTGGGGACACACAGGGTGTGTGCAGTAGAATACCATTCAGGCAGGAAAAGGGAAGCTCTGCTCTGCCCTAGGACAGGGGTAAACTGCGAAGGCTTCGTGCTGAGTGCCAGCAAGCGCAAATCCTCAGGACACCATGACTGGAACCCCTAGGTGCATTCGAAGGGGGCAGATGTCGGGCTAGAGCATGGTGGGCTGGGGTGGGAGGCCGGCCTGCGAGCGGGTGCAGAGGGTCTCTGAGGACGACAGGCAAGTCTGGAACCAGGGGTGGTGCTGGTCATGGATGCCAGTGAATTGTGCTCTTCATCACAGCTGTGGGCACGTCGGCTGGCATATGCATTTAGCACATCTCTTAAAAAGTCTGAAGACGATGCAGATGTACACAGCAAACAGGGAATCAAACGCACAGACCCCAAAGAAACAGGAAAACGCCCTTGTGCCCGCAGCCCGGGTCTGCAGAGATCCCCCTCAAGGGTCTGGTGGTGGGCTTATGTCTTTCAGATGGAATTAGGGGAGGCGGGGAGAGAAGCAAGTGTGTCTGGGTTTGTTTGGGCATTTTTTACCGTGAGCCTGTATTTTTAATTTCTTAAATAGATGGGTTTTGAAATCCCCTGGACCCATGGTAGGACTTCAGAGTTGGTATGGTTTTCTAGGTTGTGCACCCAACACAGACCTGAAAATCTGTTTGCAGTTGGGCTTGCTCACAGCAGCTAGCACCCTGTGCAGGTTGAACCTGAAGGGGGAACTTTTTTTATTCTTTTGATACTGGGGATTAAACCCAGGGGTACTTAACCACTGAGCCACTTCCTCAGCCTTTTTTTTGTTTTGTTTTTGAGCCAGGGTCTTGCTAAGTGGCGTAGGGCTTCACTATGTTGCTGAGGCTGGCTTGGAACTTGCACTCCTCCTGTCTCAGCCTCCCAAGCTGCTGGGTTTATACGTACACACTAGTGTGCCCAGGAAAAACTTACAGTTCAAAACACAAAACAAGTTTTCCTGTTCTGGGTTAAGTTGCATCTTGTGGGGAAATGGCTGCTGCTCTAGTAGATTCTCCTCCCTTGGTGAAAGCTGTCTTCTGTGTAGCAGCTTACCACCAAGCGGGCTGCTTTATTTGGAGTCTTATGCCCTCTTCTTGGCTACGGTATTTAAGGCATGTTGGTTATAAAAATCAGCCCCAACATAAGGATGCCTTGAAGTCTTTATGCACATAAAAGACTTTAGAAACCCTGATAAAGTTGCAGGAAGACCCATTTTAATAGCCTATCCATTTTTTAAGCTTAGAATGTGATCGTGAGTTTGTGTGAGCAGGGGATGTGTACCAGGAGCACTCGCAGGGTGCTCACCCCGTAGCACAGGGGCGTTTGTATTCTGAGCATTATTGAATTGTTAAATTGTTACAAGTGGAGACTTTTCCTAACAGCTTTTGAAGTATGATCCACCCGCAATAAATTGCACATATTTTAAGTGTTTGGCTTGGTGACGTTCACATTCAAGTCTGTGAAGCAGCCCATGATCAAAAGAGCCAGTAGCTCTGCCAGGCCCAAAGCTGCCCCTGGTCCCCACTAGACCACTGCCTCTGTCTGCCCAGCGCCTCTCCTGCTGCGAAAGATAACTCCACTTGGGCTGGGTTGTGGCTCGGTGGTAGAGCGCTTGCCTAGCGTGCATGAGGCACTGGGTTCGGTTCTCAGCACCGCATATAAATGAATAAAATAAAGGTCCATCAACAACTCAAAAATTATTTAAAAAAATAAAGATTACTCTTTAAATTTGTCTTATTAATTTTTTTTTATTTTCAGATTTAGCACAGGGTTTTTGTAAACATGTTCATGCAGGGAAAGTATCCATGCTGTGGAAAATTAAAAGCTGTCCTCGTCCGCCTGCGGAGTGAACTGCTAGACGCTTTTCTTTAATTACAGTAAAAGACGGCAGACGAGCGTGCTGTGTCCCTCCCAAGAAGTGGCTTTGAAGGCGTCAAGGACGTGAATTGGGGGACCGTGGGGAGGCTGCTGGGGAGGAGTCCGTGCTCCTCCCGGGTGTCTGAGGAAAGGCTTGGGGTGTCAGGGTCAGAGGCGCTGGGGAGACACAAACCAAGGTGAGACACCTGCGTCCTTCGGGCTGCTGGTCACTAAGGACCGCAGGGAACCAGGCGGGGTTGCGGGTGTGCAGAGGCTGGGCCCGCGTGCCCTGCGGGTGGGAAGGCTCAGTGACCTGGCCACTGCGGGGAACGTGAAGTCCTGACCAGAGTCACCATGTGACCTGGTGGTTCCGCCTCTGCTTACAACCCAAGCCACTGCAGGCAGTGCCGCAGTGTGGAAGTGGGGTGTCCCCAGAAGCTCACGTGACAGTGCAGAACTGTTCAGTGGTCGGATCACGTGAGCCTCGACTGGTCAGCGGGTCGATCCCCTGACCCAGCTCAACTGGGTGTAACAGGGCGGGTGGGGGTGGCGGGGAGCTGGGTTGTTGGGGACCCTGCCTTTGGAGTGCACGGGTCGTCCCCGGGGAGGGGATCTCGCTGTGCTCCCTGGTGCCGTGCCCTGAGCTGCTGTCCTCTTCTGCTGTGACGTTCTGCCTCGCCAGGGCCACAGCAATGGCACCCGCCCTCTATGGACTGAGACCCCTGAAATTGTGAGCACCAAATACACTTCCTCCTCTAAAAGGTTCTCACTGGGCCTTTTGGTCACAGAGATGAAAGAGCCGACTGCCACAGGCAGGGGCAGGTTCTCCTGCACCAGCGTCCACAGCGTGCTTGTTAACGATGGCCAAGGTGGAGCCATCCAGATGCCTGCTGATGGGCAGCGGGCAGCAGCGTGGGCCCCATGGGCAGTGGACATGGTCAGCTGGCAGAAGGAAGGGCATTCTGACACCCAGCTGCGTGGACGCACCCTGAAGGGTCATAGCTAGAGAAACAGCACTCAGAGGACCGTATTCGTGATCCCCTCACAAGAGGTTCTCAGTGTGGATGGATTCAAGGACACAGCAGATGGCGCAGAAAGGACACGGGGCCGTGGGGAGGGACATGCAGTCAGGTCAGTGCCCTGGAGAGGCCGTGTGGCCAAGGGCATCTTCTGAAGACGCCCAACAGTGTATGTGCTTAATGCCACTCAACTCCATATTTAAAAATCGTTGAAGTGGTCATTTTTTTTTACATATTTTTAAACCACAATTAAAATGAAAATGTTAAGCAGAAAATATCCTACTGTTTTCCAAAGAAAACATGTTACTAGAAAACATGTTACTATTTTTTTTTTTGTGGGGGGGTTACTGGGGATTGAACTCAGGGGCACTTGACCACTGAGCCACATCGCCAACTCAATTTTTTTTTTTTTTTTTGTATTTTATTTAGAGATAGGGTCTCACTGGGTTTCTTAGCACTTTGCTTTTTGCTGAGGCTGGCTTTGAACTCACGATCCCCCTGCCTCAGCCTCCCAAGCCACTGGGATTACAGGCATGTGCCCCCGTGCCTGGCTAATGTTAGTAGTTAAATACTACACAAATACATTTTAGCCAGAATTGCTTAATGATTTCATGACCCAAAATAAACGTGCAATATTTTCAAGAGGGAAAAAAAAACCCTATTATTTTTCTCTAAAGTAAAGCTTCATACTCTTAACTTGAGAAGTACAAATTGAGAAGCATAAATTACCAACCGCCATGCTTTCTGTTAAACTTTACATGAACTAACTCATTTAACCCTTAAGTAGGAGATAATGTTACTTCCATTTCACAAAGGAGGACATTGAGAACAGAGGGGTTATGTAACATGCCCAAGGTCACACAGCTTGACTGAGAGGCACAGTTGCACATCAAGTTGCAGAATACCTCCTGAGCCACCGTTTGACCACCTCCCAGGTCTGAAGCTCTTTAAAATCAGAAGGGCTGCCAGGCACAGTGATGCACGCCTATAATCCCAGCACTTAGGGAGGCTGAGACAGGAGGATTGTGAGTTCAAAGCCAGCCTCAGCAATGGCGAGGCGCTAAGCAACTCAGTGAGACCCTGTCTCTAAATAAAATACAAAATAGGGCTGGGGATGTGGCTCAGAGGTTGAGTGCCCCTGAGGTCAATCCCCGGTACAAAAATATAAAAATCAGAGGAGCTGCCCATCCATGTGGCATCTCTAAGATTTCCATTGCATAGTTAGGACCCAAAACTTTGAGCATGTTGATAAAACCATTAGCCTCTCTTCAGGAGGACCATGCGACTGGAGGTGGGTAAGGGACGTCTTCATAGCCGAGGACATGTTCTTTACCAGATGCCAGCTTTATACTAAATACAGCGATGAAGGAGAGAAAAGGGATCCTGCGATGGAAACGCAGGTCTCCAGGTCTGAACGGAGACGGTCTCTCCGGAGAAACCTCCACACTGAAGGGGAAACCTGTCCGCACCTTCTGCCCCAACTCCTGAGGCTCCTGCCTCACAGAATGTGAGGTGGCTTATCTTAGAAGGGTTTGTGCCTGTGTTCAAATTTAGGATTGAAGGGAGCCGAGGGGTCCTCGCTGCAGGGCTTCTTGGAGGGGTGAGCGCCGTCGTTCCCAGGCAGGGCTGTGCGGGGCCTGCTGGGCTGCACAGGGCAGAACAGCTCCTACGTAACACGGGAGTTTCTTCCCAGAGTCTTTTCACGGCAGAGTGCGTCTCCCACGGAGATCCACGGGAGCTCGATGCTGGGGAACCTGGGGGATCTGTGAGCGCAGCGTTTTCCAAATCTGCCACCCCGTTACATCCTCACTAAACCTTCAGCAAAACTCGGTCCTCCCTCAGCACCCTGGGGCCGGCCGACACTTCAAGTCCACTTTTCTAAAAGCCCCCGAGGGTGAGGGGAAGAGATGCGGAGCACTGTAAAGGGTCTCCTTGTCCAAGCCCGAGTCTGAGCTGCCCTTGTAGCGACTCAACCAGCCACAGGGCTGTGTGTGTCCCCGGGCCTCCCAGCCTTCCTGTCACCCAGCCCCAGGAGCATCTGTGGGTGCATCCTAGCCCCCCAAGGGCAAATCCCAGGGCCCCGTGCTTTCCGAGCTCACACGCTTTCCTGACTTGACGTCCCCGTCTGCTCGGGGGCTCTGCTCCCAGGAGGCTGGCAGCGCAGAGGCTGGGCTGTGCATGCTCCAGTCCTGTCCGCAGCTGCTCTGCAGCACGTGTGCCCTGCCTCCCTACCAGGACAGGCACCACCTGCCTGCACCCCGTCTGTCTTTGTGAGGCTCAGACCTGGTCCTGTCCCTACTGTCGGAGCTCCCACCATCGCAATGGACTGGAGCTGCTGGCAGGGGAGGACTCTCCCGCAAGCCCCGGAACTAAACTCCTGCCACTTACGGAGCCTTCTCTGGCCTCTGTCTTAGATGAAGGTGACCTCCCTTTAATTCTCTTGCCCCGTGCCCCACACACATTTTACAGCGCCCACTGCAGACCCACAGAGCCGTCAGTGTCCGTGACAGCCTCGAATGTCTTCATCCGCCTGGGCCCTGGGGCTGCTCCATCCTGGCCAGTGCCAGAGGCTGTGCATCTGGGCCCCTCTGATTCCTGTCCGTGTCCCAGGGCCTATGCCCATTTTGATTGGCAGGTCATTGGCATGCCCTTGGCAGGGGGCACCTTGCAAACAGCCTGTGCTCCTGTGAAACCTCAGCTAGAGCCACGCTGGGGGCAAAGCCTGGCCTGTCACAGTGGCTTCAGCTGCCGTCACCTGAGCCCTGGTTCTCCTGAGGCATCTATTCAGCATTACAGAGTAAGGGGACGTGGTGAGGCCAGTCAGCCCAACCTCTGGGTGAGATGGGGCTTGGCTCCTGGCTGCCCCACCCACCTGCTTTAGGGGCCCAGGTAAGCTAGCCTGCAGCCCCTCGGGGCCTTCGGAAGTGAGGGTCACAGCAGAACCCCGTGGTGGCTCACTGGTGCACCCCTGCCGTTCAGCCGCTCTGTGAGGCCACCATCCTGAGGACTGGGTGTAATCGGGTATTGAGGTCACCAGGCTCCGAAGGGCTCCCGTGTTTCAGCCAAAGCCATCCTGAAGGTGCAGACAGAAGAAAGCCTGCTGTGTTCCTGAACTCCCAATCCATCAGAGGGCCCGGTGGCAGGCCCCAGGGCCACCTTTATCCCTTAAACTGCACACAGCAAGTTAACCTCCCCCACACGGCCAGTAGGGTGCGCTGCGTGCACAGAATACACCCCACACCCCAGGCAGGCGGTGCACCTGGGGAGCTCTAGCCCTGCCCTGGGGAATTCCACCCTGTGCATTCTCTTGGCAGCAGAATTGATTGACATCTCCTAACTGTCCTTTCCACCAATAGGCCTTGAAATGGAAAGGAGGAGCTTGAGGTCACGGTGTAAGGAGGCAGCGACACAGGACCTGGGTAGCGGGTAGCATTATGGGAAGACTGTCAGTGAGAGGCCAGGTGCCCCACTGTGAGAGGCTGGCAGGCCCTAAAGGAGCCCCTGCCTCTCCTCCCTCTGCTGCCTCACCTGGCCGCATAGGGGTGGGAGAGGGAAGGGGACGGAAGAACACAGGTGACTGGGGTGATGGAAATCAAGGGCCTTTAGTGCAAGTCCTCGTGACACAAGTCACGATCGGCAGCACGGTCTGCTTCGTCATCTGTGTATTAGAACCTTCGTTCATTCTTTTAGCCTCCGGAGGTTAGCTTCAGCATTATCCACTCCCCATCAGCAAATTTTAAATGCATCTCTTTATTTTTAAAGAAGTTGCTTTTAACTGGGCACGGGTGCACACCGGTAGTCCCAGGGACTCGGGAGGCTGAGGCAAGAGGATCCAAGTTCAAGGCCAGCCTCAGCAACTTCATGAGGCCCTAAGCAACTTAGTGAGACCCTGTCTCAAAATTGAAATTAAATTAAATTAAAAGAGCTGACAGTGTGGCTCAGTGATCAAGCAAGCACCTCTGGGTTCAGTCCCCAGTACCCCCCCCAAAACCTCCATATTGGAATTTAAAGGAGTCAACACATGTCTTGTATCAACTCATTTGTCTTTTAAAGGTAATTTGGCCTCTGACAATCCGATAAGAAAATTAAATGTTTATCATTTAGTCAATGTTCATTTTTATTGAAGTCAGGGATTTAAAAAGGAGTTATTGGCCATTTCTCAAGAAAATTGCCTATCCCCATCGCCCTCTACACCAATGTTAAGAAAGAAAACATTAATTTGGAGATGACGCCCTGAGGGACTAGTGATCTGCCTTCAATAATATAATCCTGACCACAAAACAAGGGCTGAATATCCTTTATCTAAACTGCATGGACAGGAAGTCCATGCAGATTCCTGAGTTTTCCAGGGTTTGGAGTAGCTGTATGTAATAATGAGGTCCCTTGGGGATGAGACCCAGGTCCAAACACAGGATGCATTTGGGCTTTACGTGCACCTTACGCGGCCTGCCTGCAGGTCACTGGTCACAGCATTGTTAATGATTCTGTGTAAGAAGCGAGCCTTCCTGCTGTGGAATTTTCCACGGGTGGCTTCCGTCGGCCTGCAGCGGGTCGCACATTTCAGAGCACTGTGGATTTCACATTAGCGGTGCTCAGCCTGTGCAGAGCAGGGATGCTCAGAGGCTGCCTGGGCCTGAACTGGGTGTTATGGCTGAGGAGCCACCCTGGTGTCTGCCGGTCTCGGGTCATCCAGAGCTCCCAGGTGGCTGGTTCCTCTTCCTGGGGCTGAGCAGTCGCTCAGGGCTGAGGAGCTCCTCTCTGCAGTGTGTGCAGAGTGCCACGGAGGCAGCAGGGGGTGCTGTTGCGCAGCTGTCCTTCACAGCAGAGGCGCCCAGCTCCAACTTGTCCAGCGCCTCTGTCGGGCACCACGAACCTTACTCAACTGGGTCTCATGCACTCGACAGAAATACTGGTCTGGTGGAACTGCAAAATTTATTTTTGCATGTTGACACGTTTTGTTTCTTTGTGGTTCTGGACGATGGAATGAGTTAGCGGTGACTCACTTCCCCTAAGCACAGCGCTCAGGACAGCGGACCCCTCTTCTGTAAGCTGGCAAAGCTATGGACCCCTTCTCAAGGAAAACATATCTTCAAGCTGAATTTAAAGTGTACTGCAGTACAGTTTTTAAAATGGTAGACACTTTGGGACATAGAAACAAAAGGTGCTTATTTATCAAAGCAATAATAAACGCCTCCCAGTGACGGGTCTCGTTCATAGCTACGGTGATTTCAGAGGGGTCCAGATTCTGTGATGTAGGCAACCACAGAGATAGGATATGAAAACGCGTGGTTCCTATTGGTGACCAGCTGGCTGGTACTACCAGTGTTTCTGGAGTTCATTGCCTATATTCATACTTGGCGGCAGCTAAATTTCGGGTAGAGATTAGTGAGTATTAAAAGATGGAACCTCACGGCAGGCTGGCCACACGGGGCAGGAGCAGGCCTTCCAGGAGCGAGGACTGCTCTCCTGGCTGTGTGACAGTCACGTGCACGCATGCGTTTCTCAGGCACTCTGACTACCCCAGGAGGGTGACTGTGGCTGTGTGACTTGGGCCTTAATGAAAGAAGGAGGGCAGACTGAGAGGTACAAAGGACAGTGAGTGGACTGTTGGTGCCAGTGCCATCTGCCCTTGCACAACTCCGTTCTGCTAGAGCCGAGTTTCTTGCATGGTTGTTCAGTCCTTTACCAAGCGCCCTTGGAGCAAGAGGTGTCAATGGAAAGACCTGAAACACTTCTCTGGAAAACACCAAATGGCGGATGACACCGGTGCAGCGGGAGGTCCCGGAGGTCCCGGGGGCCCCGGGGGCCCCGGAATGGGTGGCCGCGGCGGCTTCCGCGGAGGCTTCAGCAGCGGTCTCCAAGGCCGCGGCCGGGGTCGGGGTCGGGGCCACGGCCGCGGGGCTCATGGAGGCAAGGCCGAAGACAAGGAGTGGATCCCGGTCACCAAGCTGGCCGCCTGGTTAAGGACATGAAGATCAAGTCCCTGGAGGAGATCTATCTCTTCTCTTTGCCCATCAAGGAGTCTGAGATCATTGACTTTTTCTTGGGGGCATCACTGAAGGATGAGGTTTTGAAGATCATGCCTGTACAGAAACAGACTCGTGCTGGCCAGCGGACCAGGTTCAAGGCATTTGTAGCTATCGGAGACTACAATGGTCACGTTGGACTGGGAGTAAAGTGCTCCAAGGAGGTGGCCACTGCTATTCGAGGGGCCATCATCTTGGCCAAGCTCTCCATTGTTCCTGTGCGGAGAGGTTACTGGGGGAACAAGATTGGCAAGCCCCACACTGCCCCTTGCAAGGTGACAGGACGTTGTGGTTCTGTGCTGGTACGGCTCATCCCTGCCCCCAGAGGTACTGGCATCGTCTCCGCCCCTGTGCCCAAGAGGTTGTTGATGATGGCTGGTATAGATGACTGCTACACTTCTGCCAGGGGCTGCACTGCCACCTTGGGCAATTTTGCCAAGGCCACCTTTGATGCCATCTCTAAGACATACAGCTATTTGACCCCCGATCTCTGGAAAGAGACTGTGTTCACCAAGTCTCCCTATCAGGAATTCACTGACCATCTTGTGAAAACCCACACCAGAGTCTCTGTACAGAGGACCCAGGCACCAGCTGTGGCTACAACATAGGGTTTTTATACCAAAATATAATAAAGTGAATGGAAGCTGTTTAAAAAAAAAAAAAGAGAGAGACCTGAAACAAGTCTCCCTGCACTCAAAGTTCTAGTTCTGCCCCTTGTTTGCTGTGCGACCCATAACAACTTACATGACATCTCTGTGCCTTCCTTCTTCATCTCTGAAATGAAGGTGATAATAGCCGCACTTAACCTCATAAGATTATCTGGGGATTACCTGGGTTCACATATATTTAAAGTGCTTGGAGTAGTGCCCTGAAAAATACTGTCTGCTACAAAGTCATGTAATAGTTAGGAACGCTTGGGAAGGGGTCAAGACCATGAGGAAGCACTCGGCACCAGTGACTGCATCAGTGATCGCAGACGGGTTGTGCAAGGTCAAGAGAGTGTGGGCATTAAAGGCATGAGTGCGTGTGTCCCCAAAACACATCGGCTTACTGGCTAATATTGTTCCCATATTTTACTAAATGGTCTTTTGTTTGTTTGTTTTTGGCTCTGGCTGAATCTCAGCCCTCAGACGGTTCAGTTCTCCAACATCCTCTCGCTTTTCCAAACACCTCCGCTGCTGGACCACAGTACATGGTGCATCTCCAACAGACAAAGCTGGTGCATGTTGACAGGTGAAAATCCTGCCCACAGACATCATCAAGCGGCGGGTCTCCTGTAAAACCCCGGATGACGTGTGCAATAGACACTTAGGTTGGTTGATGTTTAGGAGCATTCAGATGGTGCAAGACGCCCTTTGCACATTCACAACAGAATAGAATGTCCCTCCCCCCAGTTTCCAGTGTAGTCCTCTCGGTAATTTAGGCCCAAGGTGTTTTAGTGCCACTCGGAGCAGAGTTTGTGAGCTGGGAAATAAATTCTCTCTAAGGGAAGAATTGTTTGAAAGCACTTCTCTACGCTGGGTACCAGACAGCAGCCCAGTTGCATGAGAAGCCAGAGCAGGAAAGGATGGAAGCCCAGCACCAGGGCATAATCCCAACACCTCATGACGCAGGGTCCAGCCTGTCCCACCAGACCCTCGGTGTGACTGACAGGTGGAGGTAGGGAGCATACAGCATGTCACAGTGACTCCTGTTGATGTCATTACAAATACACGGAGATGATTCTCCTGTGGACGTCTGCGAAGCCCCGAACGCTGCATCGGCAAACACTGAGGCCTGCTCCCGGGAGGGCAGGTCAGGCTCCTGGGGGTCTGTGCTCAAGCCTTCTCCCTAGCTGGTGAACGCCTGGCCTCGTGTCCAGGTTTAGAGACACTTTCTAAATGTATGCCATTGATTCTTTAGCCTTGAACTCATGGCCAACAGCCCATGACTCACGCCTGACTGAAGCTTATCTAGCTCCCCTGGCCTCGGGGTTAGGAGCTGACCTGGAGAGTTCACAATGCTGTGACCAAGTGCCACGGGCTGGGCGCTTTATAGCCAACAGACGTTTCTCTCCCGCAGTTCTGGAGGCTGAAGTCCAAGGCACCTGCAGCTGGGCTGTGGCAGAGCCACTGAGGGAGAGGCACTTCCCAGCTGGGTGGCACTGGGTGGAGGGTGGGTAGCGCTCCTCACCCTCACAGGGGCGCTGCCCGCGCCTGCTTGCTGATGGAGAGTCCACGTCACCCTCCCGGTGCTGTTAGGTGTCACCGTGTGATTTGGGGGGACACAGACGTTCAGGCTGTCGCGAACTCACACCTCAGCACTGTGCTCTGGGGACCTTTTCAGCAGCTGAGTCGCCATCAAAAAGCAAAAAGGTGTGAAAACCTGCAGGAAGCAGACCTGGGGAGGGAGGCACCGGAGCAGCAGAGACGCAGCAGGCAGAGCGCCCCGTTCTGCTCCGGCCAGACCTGCCTGTCCGGAAACTGCGCGTGTGGGCTGCTTGGTACAAGTCAGAAATGACCACGAAGGACCCTCACCTGACATGGCAGGTGCGGTGGGTTCTAGCAAGGAGGCCCAGCTGTGCCACAGAGCCCTGAGCACTGAGCCATTGCAGAGGGGCCAGGCTGCGCTCGCCTGGTTGCTGAGTGGCCCTGGCTCGGCAGAGGCCTCGTACTGGACCAGCACCCAGGAACCATACCAGGGCTGGCCCATGGCCCTGGAGCCCACCAGGCTCCCTCAGGACATCTGGGCATCGTCAGGGGATAGCAGGCTGCTGCCTGTGGGCCACATCCAGACACGGTCTGTTTGGGTACCATCTGCAGCTAAGAATGGCCCCTTTTTGTTAAAAGGTGTGGAGCTCATTCATTGGACACATGAAAACTATATGAAATTCCCACTTTGGGGGGCTGAGCATTGAGCTCAGTGGTAAAGGCTTATCTCTCATGCACAAGGCCAGGGTTCCATCCCCAGCACCAATGCGTACATACATAAAAATCGGCATCCATGATGAAGCTTTACCGGAACACAGCCAGGACAATTTGTCCACGTATTGTAAACAGCTGTGCGGTGGTCGGGATGTGAGGTGTGCCCCAAAAGCTCCTGTTAATGCAAGAATGTTTGGAGGTGAAGCGACTGGACTGTAGGAGCTGTGACCTAATCGGTCCACCCTCGTCGAATGGACTGATGGGGTGCTAACTGAGGCGGGTGGCGTGGCTGGAGGAGGTGGGTCGCTAGGGAGTGTCCTGGGAGGGCGTGTTCCCGTGGCCCCTTCCCCCTCCCTCTCTGCTTCCTAACCCAGCAGGAGCTCAGCAGCTCTCCTCCACCATGCCACTCTGCCATGTTGCTTAGCCTCACCTCAGGTCCAGAGCAATGGACTCAGCTCACCTTGCACTGAGACCTCTGAAACCTGGGTATGGGGAGGTGACGGGGGGTCCCATGCTGTGCCTGGGTGTGGAGGTGGTGGAAGAGGCCAGGGTCCACACTGTGCCCAGGCATGATGGAAGGCCTGTGCTGTGCCTGTGTTGAGGAGCTGAGGGACGGGGTACCCCGTATGCCTGGGTGTGGCTGAGCTCTGCTCACTGTTCCCAGCCCCCTGCTTCCTGGCCTTGAGTAGGTTGGACATGCTGGGTCAAGTCTGATTTTTTCCCCTCACTGACTCGCTGAGGGCCACAATGGCAGGCGAGGAGGAAGCGGCAAGGACTTTCCTGGGCCGCTCTCAGTCGCCATCAAAAAGCACAAAGGTGTGAAAACCTGCAGGAAGCAGACCTGGGGAGGGTCGCACGTGGAGCAGCAGAGACGCAGCAGGCAGAGCGCCCTGTTCTGCTCCGGCCAGACCTGCCTGGACCTTCCCAGGGTTCCCGGGCCACCGTTGGCTGGCCAGGACAGCTGCTCGCCCCTGCTTCCTGCAGTTCTGCTGCTTATTAGCTATCCGCCTGTTCCCAGCTTTCCTCTGGAGTCCTCGTCAGTTAGCCCTGGGGCCAGACGGGAAGCAGGCTACTTGCTCAGGTCCTCGGAAGAAGCTGTGAAAGGGTCTTTCGCGGGAGGGTTGGATCTGATGGGGCGTTCCACACGCGTCCTGCTTGGGAAAGGGCTGGTTCACAGGGGGGAAGTCTAACTCAGGGGCCTGGGGACCCGCATGGGCCTGGACTGGAGTCCCTGCCCTGCAATTGCTAGGTCAGTGAGTTCGGGAAGGCATGTCGTCATCATCTGCACCCGAATTCCTCCCCCCACCCCACCCCCGGCCCCGTGAGGTGCCACCTGTTGCTGGGGAGGAAGGATGTGAGGTAACGGGAGGTCCAACACCGTTGGTGGCACTGTGACACCGTGCCTGTGTCATGGAAGGAAGGCCTGGAGCTTTGCCCAGGTGGCCTTTGCCCTGTGTCTGCACAGGCTGCTGATAGAAAGGGATTCTGCCCCTTTAACGGGGCCACCGCCCTTCTGAAAGCCTGGCTGGGGTCACCGTGCTGGTCAGCCCCAGCAGCCCAGCCGCATTCACCTGTTTTAACCCCAGACTTCTCTGCTGCCTCTCAGGCTGTGGGTTCCACTCCGCATACTCTGCATAGCAGCGGCCATGTACCACTGGTGCCTGGTTCCTGGCCTGGAACAGCCTCCCTTCATTCCCACGTCCACACTCTTCCACGCACCGGGGGCTTCCTCCACGTGCATCCCAGGTAATGGGCACAGTGGGTTTTGCCAGCCCAGCTTGCAAGTGAGAGAACCCAGCTTTCCTGGGGGCTTAGGGCTGCCTCCCTGCCTCCTGATCCCAGTGTCAAGGTTGGGCATGGGATTCAGGCAGGCAGATCAGAGCCAGTGCTGTTCGGGGAACAGCCTGTCGAGGTCCTGGGGGTCTGAGGGGCTCCTGCTGGAATCACGGGAAAGAGACTCTTTCCAAGGGGTTGCTCCGTGCCCAGTGGGCAGCCTGCACCTAGTGTCCACCCAGGCTCCATCAGAGGCTCTGCTGGACGGCGAGGGCACAGAGAAAAATAACCGAGACACAGAGAAGGACAGAGGAGCTGGTGCCTAAAGCCAGATGCCCCTGCGCCTGCCAGTCCTCCAGCCATGAACTCAGCCTCCCCACCTTCTCGGGTTGACTGGTTCGTGCTGCAGTCTGTTCAGGTTGGGTTCCTAGCACTGTAACTGCAAGAGTTGGCTGGAACTCTTGCCTTTCCATTTCTAAACTCCCTCAAATCCACCCTGCTATATTTTCCAGTGACCGTGGATCCCCTTGGTGGCTCTGAGCCTCATCAGTCACACACCCTGTGTTTTCCTCCTGGTGTCCTTTGCTCCCTGGCCCTTGGCGCAGGTGACTTCATTTTCTGGTCTCTGCTGAGCTCTGGATGGTAACATCTCTGCAAACCAAGTGTGTTCGTTTCCTACTGCTGCAGAGCACGTTAGCGCAGTTTTAATGGCTTGCATGACACGCACGTGTACTATCCCATGGTTGCTGTGGATCAGGAGTCCAGACATAAGTACATAAGTACGATATCCTCTGCTCGGGGTCTCACCAGGCTGAAATCAAGGTGTCGGCGGGACCGATGTTGCTGGAGGCTCAGGGTCCTCTTGCAAGCTGCTAACAGAATTCAGTTCATTACAGTCGTGAGAGCAGGAGCCTTAGCTCCTGGAGGCACCCACAGTCCCCTTCATGTGGCCCCCTCTGCAACAGGACAGTTTGCTTCCTCAAGACAGCAGGACAGGAACCTTCTTTGGGTCTGCTGTGACAGAGTAATCATGGGCTGGTGACTCGTCACCTTTGACAGATAGAGTGACCTAGTCAGGGTGGTGGAAACCTATTATCTCCGCCATTCTCTCCCATCTAGTACCAAGTCGCAAGCCCTGACTGCATGCCAGGATAGGGGATGACAGGGGTGTGGAGACCTGGGCCCCTAGTGGAACTCTGTCCCCACCTACCTGGACCTTCCAGGTGGTCTAAGTGCACGTGAGCAGCGGTGCTTCCTGATTGGTGAAGTGGACCAGTAGACGTGATGGAGTAAGTGGGTCGTTAGTTACGATGCACATGCATGTGCGTGTGGTGTGGACTTCAGGGCTGAATGATGGCCCAGAAGTATCGGGTCCTGATTCCTGGCATCCATAAATGTTGGGATTGCAAGGACTGGGCAGGCGTGGTTGAGATGGAACAGCACCCTACGTTATCCAGATGGGCCCACATGTCCTCACAATTGTCCCTCTCGGGGGAGATTAGAGACACACAGAGAAGCAGGTGATGAAGGAGAGGCAGAGAGTGAAGTCACCTGGCCACAAGTCAAGGGGAGCCGGCAGCCCCCAGAAGCCAGCACGTGCACGTCCTGGGGTCTCCACTGGGGCCTCTGCAGGGAGCGTGTCCTGCTGATGCCTTGGTTTGGCCCGGGGACACTCACCTGGGGCTTCTGAATCTGGAACTGTGAGAGAGGACACTTCTGCCGCTTTAAGCCCCCGTTGCCATAGGAACCTGATGCGGTGGTCATGACTGATGGAGAAGCAGGCTGGTGTCTGAGGGTTTTGAGCCTGAGGACAATTTGGTCAGATTTCAGGAGATTTCAGTCCAACTTCCAAAACAACACTTCCTCCCCCAAGGTCTCTGGAGCGTCTGCTTTGCATCTTGAGGAGGCTGGCTCAGCCAGAACCACCAGGACCCCATTGAGCCTGTGCCACTTAAGAGCAGACCCAAGGTTGGCTTTGAGCCACCAGGTGGGACCCGGAGGCCCAACCCAAGAGTGGTCTCTCCACTTACAGGTTTTCCTATTTAATCTTTTTGACAGGAAAGACGGGGTCCGTCATTCAGCAAGGTAGTCCAGTTTTCCTTTTGTATAAATGATTAATCCCACAGTGGAAGAAGATGAATGCTAGTCTGTACAATTGTTTTGTTGGCTTTTCTTTTTGGTTTTCTTGCAGTGCTAGAGATGGACCTGGGTACCTGCTAGGCAAGCGCTCCACCTCAGCTACACCCCCGGTTCATGTACCATGCTCTTTTGTCTGGTCCTTAATAAGCCCGTCAGATATTTTGAGTCTTTCTGCAAACATGCTCTGACCCCACCAATGTGTCCCTGAGACCAAAACCAGACCATATGTTCTGCTCTCAGAAGATGCAGGCAGCCCCATGAATAAGACAAAACAGTCTGATGAATAACTGTGTAATTGCTGACCAAGGTGAGTCTGAAGACAAGAAGCAAGGTTCCAGGCGGGACGTAGCAGAGGGACCTGGCCTGGGCTCAATCATGAGGGCTTTCTGCTCCACGTGACCTTGTGGCCGAAGCCAGCGATGCAGTGGACCTCGCCAGCAGAAGGGGCAAGAGGCTGAGGGTCCCTGGTGGAGGGGACGGCACGTACACAGACCACAGATGGAATCGTGCATTGGAGGAGTCAGGGAGCTGGGGGAGTGGTCAGGGGTCCTGGAGAGACAAGGAGGGTCCAACAGCAGCAGGAGGCAATGCCAGGCCTTGGAAGGCTGTGGGTGTGTCAGCCTCAGAAGCAGCCATGGTTAGACAGAGAGGGCCCACCGGGGTCCTGGAGGACAGCCTGGTGGCCTGCAGAGGCTTCTGAGCCCCCCCTGGACATGTGTCCCCTGCAGTGCCCAGGCAGGTGTTCAGAACAGCCCTGAGGCATGCTGCACCAGTCCCAGCCCAACAGAGCTGCTGGCCTGCCGCAGTGGTCAGGCCAGCCCCTCCGGAGATCTACGGTCACCCTGCGCACCACTGGGCTTTTGCTGAAGGACACCTCCTCGTTGTAAGGAGTCAGTGTTTCCCTGGCTGATGGGGAAGACCACCCATTTCCTAAGGTACATGGTTCTTAGCCACACGAGGTAAATCCGCTCACAGGGTGAGGATCCCAGGGCTGTGTCGTGCCTCCCCCCAAGTCCAGGGTGTGCTGCCGTCCACTTGACGTGCAGTCTTGTCCCACTGCGTGTCTGTCATTATGATGGTGCATCTTTCACTCTAGATGGAGGTATCTCAGGAGGGTACTGTGCACAGTGAACGAGATCCTGCGGTTCTTTTTAGATAGTCGTCTGTCACCTCTGGCCACCCTTCCCGGGAAGCCCACACTGTGTGTGTAGATGAGATCACACTGTGATGTTTCCAAGTCTCCTGAGAAACGTACTTGAACCTGTTCGGCCTGCAGCCCGTCCCCCAGGCCGACCTAATCCTTTCTGAGAAGACCCCAGATTCAACAAAATGAAAATCCCAACAAAGCCCAGAACTGAGACTCTAGAGGGTTCCTCGTCCCAAGGGAGAGGAACGGCATCCGTGTAAACAGAGGGAATGAAGCGAGAAGGCTTTCCTTCCTCTTCTCTCAGAGCAGTGCCCACAGGTCCCTCGTCTGTGCCCTGGGCCTCGCTGCACGGAGCGCAATATCCTGGGCTCGCTGCCTTTACCCTGCAGCCTCTCGGAAGGTATGCATCCTTTGGCTGTGTGGGATTCTTCAGGTCCTCTTGGGATCAGTGAAGCCATCAAGTCAAGCTCCCAGGCTAGGAGAAGACGGGACCCTCACTGCTCCAAGCATCCCGCTCCCTTGTTTCTGCCATAAAGTCCCTGCGGGGACTCCACGACCCTGGTGGCCTGCTGTGAAGTGGGGTTATGGCGATCGGTGACACCCAGAGGGCTGTGTGGTGGCGCAGAGCAGGGGAAGAGTTAGGACCTGCATGGTCGCCTCCAGGAAGGACAGTAAATGAGGGAGACCGGGTGAGGTCAGCTCCGACTGCAGCATCAGGTTGCGGGGACAGGTCCTGCTATGCTCGTGCACTTGAGGGGTCCTTTCACTCCTCTGAGCCTCCATTTCCTTACCTCTGCGTTGCAGAGTCCTGGGAGATGAAGGGACGTCACAGTCCACGTGGGCACTTCCTCCTCGGCGCTCAGGGAGGGTTCGACGGCTGGTGCCCGTGTCCTTGGCTACTTCCTGTATCATCTACCCAGGTGTCCTTACTGCGGTCACTCAGCAAGCGGCTCTGTGCCAGGGCAAGTCCCAGGTACGTGGGGGGTGTCCAGGGCGCAGCAGGGAGCTACGGTGGCTGACAGGAGGAGACGTGTTCCTGGGACCAAGGACACCGTGACCACACTGAGACCCGCCGCTGGTGCTCCACCAGAAAAAGGGCTCAAGGCCCAGTGTGTGCGGCTTCCCAAGGGACCTAGGACCTGGCAGGGTGTGGAGCTGGCCAGGTGCTCAGGTGCTCGCTCAGGTCCCCTCCAGTTGCCCTTCCCCCGTCCCCTGGGGCCCCAACTTGAGCACCTCACAGGTGTGGGCCCCCTACGGTACCCCTGATGGGAGAGGCTGGGCAAGTCTGAGTCTCAGATCAGAGGTGGGGCTCCCTGCAGGCCCACAGTGCCTTGTGAGGTAGCCATCTGTGTCCCCAGAGCAAATACAGCCCGTGCCCTTCCCTTGGGCCTCTCTAGGGAAGAACGTGAGGCCAGGAACGTCCTCCTTCCCTCGCTTGCTCAGGCAGTCCACATTTCACCCACGCCTCTGCTGCCGCCTTCCTCCACTTCTCTCTGCTCTCACCAACTTTGGAGGATTTTGAAAGAATGGGAATCTGTACAATAAAGTCAGCCTTCCGCAAACTGTCCCGACCACCGTATCGTCTGACTCCAATGACAGCCTCTCCTCTGCAGGGACCCCTTTCTGATGCTGTCCAGTGTCCTGGATTGATCTTTCCCTGTTCGAATTCAGAAGGTCTATTGAATCTGCATTTCCATCCCGGGAGGCAGTTAGGATGGGCCGTGGGCCACACGCCAGGGTGTGCCAACTGGAGCCTCCACGGAGCAGCGGGAAGGCCCGTGTCACTGTCTTGGCCTCACTGTGCGTCTTCTGAGCAGCGGGGAGGACAACAGACCCATGCCCTGGGGTGGTGAGCACGTGAGTAACTCCGTGGACGGGAAGCACCGTGAGCCGTGCTTGGCACAGGGTCAGCCCTCGACAGATGCCCACCGTCTTGTCTTCTGGGGAGAGGAGCCGCGTCTAGCTGGATGAGCAAGCGCGTCACGGTCCCCTGCCTTCCACTCGGTCACTTATTTCTGCAATGCTCATTAAAAACGATCAGATTTCAGAAATTACCTGTTCGATTTGATACAGATGATTGTTCAAAGTCCTGGGCCTTGGAAATCTTGCGCTTGAAGCAACACGAGGTAGAACTAGAGCTGAGGCTGGTCTGTGGCTGAGTGGAATTCCCACGTCCCTGCTACCACAGCCACCACCCTCGCTGGCCTTCCAGGATGTTGCAAATTTCTCACTTCTTTACTGGAGGGACTTCTTAAAAGTTCCCCTGGGAAGGGCTGCAGGGTCGGCTGTGGGACTGCAGACCTGCTCAGCAGTCAGATGTTTTTATGATGTCGCAAGACAGCTCATTTCTGGATCCTCGTGCTTCTAACAGGAGTGAGCCTGGCATGACTCCTATCCTGGGTGAAGAACAGTCCAGAATCCCTGTGCTGTCCCCTTCCTGCCTAGGTGTGCACGGAGCTGCTTCCAGGCATCAGAGTTATCCAGGTTGCTGTGCTCCAGGCGGAGCTGCAGGTGGCCTGTGGCATTTTTCCTGAGTGTCACATCTGCAAGGACTCTCGGGGAGTTAGAATTTAAGGGGCTCCTAAGCTACACTTTCTCCAAGCAAAAGACTCAGTAGAGACTTTGCAGCCTAGCTGCTTACAACTCCAATAGCACGGGGGTCTGTGCTCACCTTGCAGGGAATCAGCAGTGTTCTCCTGTAGATCTGACACCGGTTCCCACGGGCTTTGTTTCTAAGTCGCAGCTCTGCAGCTGAGTACTCTTTGATGGCGATACCATCTCGTCTGCCTTGCAGCACATCCTGCAGGACTCAGGGACTTCACCTGAAGGACTCCTGAGAGTCGTAGCCCCTTTTCAATAGGCCAAGTACAGATTTCCAAACACACTTGTTTTTCAATATTTTAGTATTTTGCATGATTGTAAAACACACTGTACCACCTCTCAGTCTTTACTTTTTTAAGAGGAGGCTGAACCTTTTACAGGTTTCCCCTCGGGGCACAGGTGCATTGCCAAGACCTGCCTGCTGCCTGTCTTCAGAGCCCGCCGGCGGTCCCTAGTTGGAGCACGATCCCAGCACGCACGCGCGCGCACACACACACACACACACACCCCTCACTGATACTCGTGAGTCCACACACGCTTCCCTGCTCCTTGATCACTGGCACACTCACATGCACACTCATGCACACACAGCTGGCTCACTCGCTCTGTCCCAGGATGCCACAGAGCCACAGAGCCACAGAGGATCACTAGAATTTCAGAGCTGGCGTCAGACCTGCTTTTGAAACCCAGACTGGGTGATAGCGAGTCATCCCAAAGGAGTGCCAGGGCAGGGAAGGAGGGTCTGGTCGGGAGCAGGGAAGGGCCCAGAGAGGAAGAGGACCCTGTAAGCTGGATTCTGCCCTTTGTCCTTCAGGGGCACCGCCCAAGGGCAGCAAGTCAGTCTCATCTGTATACTAGGAAATGCTGTGGGGAAATCTGATGCTTTTGAGGGGAGGGTGGAGTTCTCTTGCATGGCCAGGGATCCTGGGGATCCTGAAAGCGAAGGACAGCCTGTGACCAGCAGGAACCCAATTCAACGTGGTTTAACCAGCACGGGGCACGGACTGGCTCCTGGGACTGGAACTCCAGAGGGCTCCACTGCAGGGGAGGTCTCCTGAAGAGGCCGACAGGGTCTGGGCATCCTCCCTCCTCTGCTCTCACTTCTGAGCTTCACACACAGAGGCCAAGGTTCCCGTGTCCCAGAGTTCCAAGCGATGGAGCTGAGTGTCACTGATGCAACCGCCAGGCCCCAGGCCCTCACACTCGCCAGTGGGCCTAGACCAGCCAGGTTTCCTCCTGATAAGCGGGGTGAGGCCGTGGGCGGGGGAAGGGGATACCCAGGGTGAAATACACAGTGCTGGGGGTCACTTCCCGCCTGGCCAACCCTTGACTGTCTGGAGAGGACGAGGCTTAGCTCATTATATTCCCGGTGCCTTCCTGATGGCACGGCCTGCCCTGCTCTCTGCCCATCTGCCCACATCGTGACCTTTCTGTGGGACACACAGCAAACCAGGCTGCGTCTGGTCATCTCCCCGCTGGTCTTAGTCTCTGTTTTCAGGAGTTCTCCTCAGCCCAGTGGATTTGCCTCTCCTGCTGCAGGAGAGAAGTTCAAATGTCCAGCTCCAGGGTAGAGGCCAAGCCAGAATGTGCTGGTAGCCTGTTCCTTCCCGCTTTCCTGGCCCCTACCACACAAAGTGCTGAACCTGGTGAAAGCCGAGGTCCAGCTAAGGCAGCCTGAGTGGCCGATGGTAACCCTGGTCCCCTTCTCCCAGGGCCCAGTGCTGTCCCCTGGACACTGCACTGTACCTCACGGAGCCCGCTTCCCAAGGAGGTGTATGTGCCCCCTTTTACAGAGAGCCACCCAGAGCCCCGCGAGGCAGGTGAGGGCGAGGCGGAGTTCCGCCCAGGCTGGCAGGGTGCACCGGCACCTGGGCTTGGTCCCCGGGGTTGGGGGCGGGGGGCTTCCGTCTTCTCTACCTGAAATCCTTCCCTGCTCCACGGCTCCCCGCAGCTGCCTCCACAAGCCGCAGGCCCCTCAGGACGCCCCCCGTGTTCTCTGCCAGCCAGACTTGCTCCAGCTCCCTGGGTATCTCCTCCTCCCGTTTTGCAGCTGCCCTGTGCCCTGCCGCACCACGGCCCTGCCCTCTGTTCACCAACACCTTCCCCGAGGGCTGGTGGTGGTTGGACCAAGTGTGTCCCGTGGAGACAGGCCTGCTTTGTGAAGGCTTCAGGGAGAGCGTCTGTCTCATGGGGGAACTCGCAAGGCATCCCCTTTGGGCGTGCGGCTCTGGAGCTGCACTCGGGAGACCTCAGCCTCTGGTTGGCACATGGGGCATCCGGGACTGCGTTACTGTGAGCCGTATGCAGGTCTCAGCGCTGCAGGGTTCTCGGTCCCTTCAGAAGGAACTTTCCAGGTATGCTCCTAGCATCCTTCCCAGGCAGAAGTCCTGGGCCCCATCCCTGGGCAGACATGTGCTGCCCATCTTTCCCTCCATACAGACGAGGGCCCCTACACGCTGCACCCATCTGTGTGAGTATCGTCTCTGGCTGCTTCCCTCCACCACACACAGGGCTCATGAGCTGCGACAGCCCGAGCTCCAGCAATGTCTAAATATCTGTCCTCTGGCCCTTCAAAGGAAACCTGGACTGACCCTCTATCTGGGGTGGCACCTCCCAACCCCCTCGCTCCTTCCCCACACAGCCAGAGGCTCTGGTAGGCTGGGCTCCAGCAGAAAAAAGAAGTCATACACCTGTCATGTGCAGATGTAGGCAGCATCCCTCTTCTGTCCTCAAGCAGGGAAATGGCAGGTGGCCTGTGCAGTGACCTCCAGGCGGGTGGCCTGCTGCACAGCACTGCTGCCCCCCCCACCCGCTCCTGCTGAGCCTTAGAACCCTTCTTAAAGTGATGCTCCAGCAGCCAAGGCCCTCTCCACTCCCATGCAAAACTACGTTCCGTGCCTGACCTGGCGGATGCCATCAGATGGGAACGGCAGGCTAGTCGGCAGTCACGTCTAGTGCCCCCCGTGAGTGTCTGGCTCGTCACATCCAAGGCAGACATTTGCTTCTCCTGTGAAATCCACCATCAACCAAACCTCACATGTGTCTTTCTTTGACTGAGTACCATGTAAAGCAGCTGTCTTGCGATTAGGGCTCCGTCATATGACAGATGCCTCTCTCTGGAGAGCAGATCCTTTTGTTTTGTTTTTTGGTACCGGGGATTGAACTCAGGGGCACTCAACCACTGAGCCACATCCCCAGCCCTATTTTGTGTTTTATGTAGAGACAGGGTCTCCCTGAGTTGCCTAGCAGCCTTGCTGTTGCTGAGGCTGGCTTTGAACTCACAATCCTCCTGCCTCAGCCTCCCAAAGCGCTGGGATGACAGGCGTGCGCCTTCCTGCTGCTCCGTGGAGCCCACACCGTGAGAGATAACCAGGAACAAAGCCCCCTGAGAACATGCCAGAGTCCTGTCCAATGCT
This sequence comes from Geosciurus inauris, assembly GCA_004024805.1. Taxonomy (NCBI): domain Eukaryota; kingdom Metazoa; phylum Chordata; class Mammalia; order Rodentia; family Sciuridae; genus Geosciurus; species Geosciurus inauris. Next base: position 34,856 of record PVHX01013180.1, read on the forward strand.
CACACTCATGGGGTGGCTTCATAGTTGACATTATAGACAGTTCTTCTGTTCTTTCTCTCCAGCGGCCAGCGTGGTCCCCTTATGGTGCCTGTGGCTCAGTTTGCACCAAGTAACCACACCTAGCAGTGTTGCTGAGGGTGGAGCAGCAGCTGTTACCCCTCCCATGAGCCGGCCACCCTCCTCCTGTGCTCTAGCTTATGCAAATTTCAGAGAGACCCCAAAAGACATGCTTTTCAAATACTGCTGCAGACTCTGGCTCCACACCCGGGCAGCAATGGAGAGAGTGAGAACTGGCTAGAGTGGGCATGTGCTGACCGCCACAGACCTGCCCTGGCACGTGAGCCTAGGAAGCCCAGAGACCTGCATCTGCTGAGGATGCAAAAGGGAGGCCACTTTTTTTTGCTGCTTTTGCTGCTTTTTCCCTCCAGGGGCATTTTACTAGGAAGGTGGGCAGGGCTGTTGGGATGGGGCGCTGGCTCCTACTTCCTGGCTGGAAGCTCCTGAGCTACGGCTGGTGACCACAGACCTGGAAGCCAGCTGTGCAGGAGCTCCGCAGGGGCCTGGCTGGCACCTCAATGGCACAGTTACACACCAGTGTGTGAGTCCCCAGGACCCAGCACGGAGCTTCCCAGAGCTGCCATCCGTCCACCCTGCAGCTCTCGGGGTTGGCCAGTGAGTGCCAGAGTGCCTGTGGCCACTCCAAAGCACAAAGCCAAACTCGAGAGGTGGAGGCTGTGGGTGTGTTGTGTCTTTTTGCGTTGGATTTATGGAAAAGAGAGTAAGGAGTGCCCTCCCAGATGGCAAGGGCAAGGGCCTTTTTAATACTCTCTTAAGCTTTTAGATTCTTGGGGTCCCAATAAAATTAAGAATGCAGTATTATTGATATTCTTTGGGCAAAAATTCCCTTTGCTTTGCAAGAAATGGAAGAACTTAATAAATACGATACCCAAGGTGCCCCGTACTTGATGAGTATTGTAACCCAGTCACTGAAAATCCAACAATATTATTTGAAATCAGATTAATTAAAAGGCTATTCTTATTAAAATGGTGTGTATCCTGCAGCCCTGTTTCACTAAGAGAAACAGGCTACCCTGCAAGGGCCTCGGCCTTTTTGCTGTGGGCTATATACTTCCTGGCACAGATGGAGGATGGGCACAGAACGTGGCATCAGAGTGACCAGATGTCCTGGCGTCTCCCAGGACGAGGAGGGCAGGGCTTGGTGGTGCTGCTGCCTGAGCGTCTGGACCGTCTGCTCCAGGGCGAGAGCTCTGTGGGCAGCGTCAGCTCCCTGCTGCGAGGCCTCCCTCGCCCGCTTCATCAGGGAACAGGCCCTCCTGATTCCCTGCAGACCACTGACAGCGCTGCCCCCCACCCTCATGGACCCAGCACGGCACGCGCCCTGTCCCCCACCCTGGCCACCCTGCTCGTGCCTGTCGGTCAGCTCCCTTTCCCAGGACCTTCCTGAGCAGCGTGGGGAGGAGCTCCCTGCCTCTCTGACCATGAGTCTCCAAGGACGCGCACTTGGAGGTGACCTTAGCACACCCAGCGGGGAGAGTGAGACGTGGGAGGACCCTCCCGGGACACTGTGGGAGCCACTCTAAGAGGGCACAGCAAGACATGGAGAGGACCCTTCCTGGAATCCACAGGGCCCACCTGACCTTTCGTTCCTTCCTCTGGTGGTAAAGCCTTCAAATCCTCTTTACCCAGTTCATCAGAGCTGCGTTTCCGTCACTTGCCATCTGAGGGCTCTGTCGCAGACACTGCAGGGTTTGTGTCCCTGGCACCCACATTTCTCTCCCAGGCTTCTGGACCAAGTCCCGCCCTGCCTGCTTGACCAAGCTGTCCTGAGCGCCTGCCGTATGCAGGGAAGCCCCAGGGCAGGGCCATGAGGGAAGCGTCACCGCTCCTGCGTCCTCACTGGACACATCAGGGCAACAGGCCTCCTGCCTCCTTGCTGTCTGGGGAGTTTGGCCCTGAGCCACTCGACTCTCTCCCTGGCCTGCTCCTCCTTGGCGTCCCCATCCCAAGCCACGTGCTTGACCTGGTGTTTCTTGACCACCTGTTGGACTAATTCCACCAGCACCGCGCTCCTGACCCTGGCTGCCCCGGGTCTGCCCCTCAGTGGCTGGTTCCTTCCTCCTTGAAACTCTCGCGAAGCCTCCAAGTTACATGTGCAAAACAGAGTGAGGAAGATGGTGGTGAGGAGGAGTGCGGCCACTCACAGGAGGAAAGCATCACCGCCCCTTCTGTCCAGGCCTCCACCCACGGCCCGGTGCCCCAGGCAGCGTCCTTTCCCTCACCCTGAGTGGTGAAGCAGACAGTGCCATGGAAAGAGCCTTCTAGTTCAGGACACTCGCACTTATTACTGGGCAGAAATCTCCTGAAAAAAAAACCCTTTGCCCTGGATTTTCTATTTGGGCTTTTCTTTAAGAAAACACAAAAGGAGAGATTCCTGCGAGTAGACTCGCCTCTGCTTCTGGGTAGAATACGATGAGCAAAGAGAGACCTGTGTGTGTTTCTATGTGTATGTGTGTCTACGTGTGTCTGTATCTGTGTGCATGTGAGAGTGTAAGTCTCTGCAAGTGCATAGATGTGTGTCTCTGTGTGCTTGTGTGTGTGTACGTGCATGTTCGAGTTGTCTCCGTGCGTGCTGGTGTGTCTGTGAGCGTGAGCTCCGGGCACTTGGGCACATGTTTGCAGTGGAGGGAGAGTGCTTTCTTCACAGAAGACCTTTGAACTCGCAAGTTTCGCATGTCCTTATTTTCGGGCTGACCTCATTGGCACATATTTAAGACCTGCACTCGAGAACCTGTCGGGCCAGTTTCTCCTGTCTGTGAAGGATCCTGTGACTGGGCTAGACCAGGGCCCGGCATTCTGCAGTCTCAGGGTGCAGCGGCCGCAGGGAGGGGCTGCAGGGGAAGGCTTCTCCATTTACCTCACCAGCAGGGCCCTTGCTGAATGCCTTGTCTGGTGGAAGTGGCTGCCCAGCTGGGTGGTTGTTGAAGTGGAGATGGTGTCAGCACTTGTGCAGCGGAGACACCAGGACAGGCTGGTGGCAGTGAAACCCCATGTCAATGCCTGACTCGAGCTTTTTTTTTTCTTCTTGAAATTAATAATTAATGAATGTGTTCTTTTCAGGAATACGTGTCAGTCTAGTGCATTTTGACATAGTGTACATTCATGGAGTGTAACTTATTCTAATTAGGATCCCATTCTTTTTTTTTAAAGCATTTTTTTACCTTTATTTATATTTATGTGGTGCTGAGGATGGAACCCAGTGCCTCACATGTGTGAGGCAAGTGCTCTGCCACTGAGTACAGTCCAGCGCCAGGATCCCCTTCCTGTGGTGCTGCCTGACGCGGTTTTCCTGGTCGTGTGTGCGCATGTGAACACCGCATACGTCGGATCCATGCCACTGTCTTTCCTGCTCCCACCCGCCTCTCTTCCCCTCATTCCTCTCTGTCTAATCCGATGAACCTTTCTTCTCCTCCTACCCCAGACTCCACACATTGGAGAGAACACCCGGCCTCTGGTTTGGGGAATTGTCTTATTGCACTTGGCGGGATAGTCTCCAGCTCCATCCATTCATGGTAAAGCTTGCTGTCTAGGGTCGGGAGTAACTGCCTCTCCCTCTCCTGAGGCACCTGTGAGGTGCCTTTGAGGCCCCTGAAGCCATGCTGTTTCAAAGGACCTCAGTGGTCTAAGCAGTCCTACAGAAGAAGAGCTGGGGGCCTCAGTGTGTCCCTGGGCCTGCCCCCTGCAGCCTCTCCTGCCCATCCTCCTGGTGTGCCGCAGCTGTGCCAACAGTGGCTCCCACCTGCAGCAGAGCACCAAGGCCCCGGTTGCTAACCTCGATGTTCGGAGGTGCCTGGGAGATCAAGGCCGCCGCCTTCAGCTGGACATCTGGGTGAGTTCCCTCCTGCGTGTGCCAGTGGGTACCTGCTGTATGTGGGATTCGGTGTGAGGCTGTGGGATGGAGACCAGCCAACAGCCAGGCCACCACGGAGCTTCAGGTCCAGTGCAGAGGGTGTGCCTGGAGATCCGAAGTGTGCCGCGCTGGTTCCGTCCATGAGGACGCGAGATCTCGAATTTCATACACCTTCCACGAGCCCGGGGTGGGGCCTCACACCATCCTCGGCTCCAGCCTCCTTCTTGATGATTGTGGAATCAGCCCTCTGCATTGGCTCCTGCTCCCTTGGTGGCGAGGTGTGTCCGCGGGATTCCAGGAGGTTCCCCAGGAGCACTGCGGCAGCCTTCCCAGGTCTCCATGGTCATGGCTGGTTCACGGGCCTTTCCTGCACTAGCCACTTGGCCAGGAGATGGGGATTGGTGTAGCTGGCCCATCGTTTTGGGTAGAGTGGAGGCTCCGCCGTTGCTGGTGACCACGCCAGTTGGCAGACCCAAGAGAGGGGTGGTGGGCCGCTGTGGGGCGTGTGCTACCACGGAAGCTCTGCGAGCTTCTGGAAGGACTGTCCGTGCATGGCCACCATGCTCACCCCTGCTGTGGAAGGCAGCCTCTGCTCTTGCTCTCAGACTCAGAGTTGCTCTGAAGTCTGCACGTGTACCATGGTGGGAGCCCCTCTCTCCCTCTGCGCTGCTCTCCCTCAGTTGTGGACACGATCCTCATCCCGGCATTGACAGAGACTCAGAAGAGCAGGAGAAGCCAGACACAGCCCAGCACGGTGGTGCACACCTGTAATCCCAGCAGCTCGGGAGGCTGAGGCAGGAGGATCGCAAGTTCAAAGCCAGCCTCTGCAACAGCGAGGTGCTAAGCAACTCAGGGAGACCCTGTCTCTACATAAAACAAAATAAGGCTGGGGATGTGGCTCAGTGGTCAAGTGCCCCTGAGTTCAATCCCCAGTACCACTCCCCCAAAATAGAGAGAGAGAGAAGCCAGATCCACCTCTGCCCAGAACAGCAGTTGGGCTCCCCACCCCACCCCAGGACTAAGGTGGAACCTGGACCTCCCACAGGCTTGGCAACTGCTCTACCACTGAGCCACGCTCCCAGCCCCAGAGCAGCAGTCTCAATAATGCATTTTTATAAAGAAAGTCAAAGATATGATATGCAGAAGAATATAAAAATCCATAGGAATCTTTAAAATAAACTAGATAAATTTAAGTTATGATGCTCAGGTTGCTTGGGAACATCCCCGGGTCCCGGGGGTTCACAGTGCCTTCCCTGCGTGGACTTTCCGTGGGTGGAGCGCTTAACAAGGCCCTGTCTCCATATATTTTCCTTGCTATGAAAAGGAAATTAATCTGTGTGCTTCTCTCTCCACATTGTGTGCTTTTAAAAATCCTTTTAAAAATTCTACACCTTAGCCAGACGTTCAAGTCACCGTGCTTTATGGTGTAAGTGCTACGTTGGTATCTGAAGTGCTTCTGTGCTGCATATCTTCAGCTGTTTGATCCTTTCTCCTCTCTTACACCCTATCGTAAGGAAAACGGCATTCAAATAGAGGTGAAAAGAGCCCGTGCTGGGCGCTCCCTCTGGTTATCAGTTAACTGACTTAGGTATTCTATTTCAGAAACAGACACAAGAACAACTCCACGAGGCTCCTAGCATAACCTGTGCTGAAGCAGAAGCAGAGCTCGCTTCTGCCTGGCCCCGCGCACCCTGGAAGGGGCTTTAGGTGCTAAGCCACTTAGGAGGAGCAACTGTCTCCGGTAATCCTCACTGCTGCTGGCAGGATCCGAATGAGGTCAAATTAAGATTAGATGGTTCACAGGCAGGCTCCTCATCCATCGTCTCCTCAGCCAGTGCTACATCCCATTACAGATATCTTACCCTCAGCTCTCCCTGGTCACCCTCTGGAAGAGGGTCATGGAGAATGGATGTCCTGGTGACCAGACAAGCGTGTCCCCACACTCGGGTGTCAGAGTCAGGCCCCAGCAGGCAGTTTGAAGTGTGATGGGTGCTAGGAGAGGGGCCCAAGCTACCGAGACGGGCGCTCACTGCTTTGGGGGCTCCACATGAGAGCCTGGGGCAGTATCTGAAACACACATAAACAGACAAGCAATAAACAAAACACTCTGTAAGTCCACCAAACTGAGATGCTCACGGCTCCATGTTTTGGGTTCTTTTGTTTGCTCTGTGTGTGTGTGTGTGTGTGTGTGTGTGTGTGTGCGCGCTATGGGTTTTGTGGTGCTGGGGATGGAACCCAAGGCCTCATGCACACTAGGTGAATGTTCCACACTGAGCTATGTCCCAGCCCTTTTAATTTTATTTTAAGACAGGGTCTTGCTAAATTTCCCAGGCTAGCCTTGAACTTGTGATCCTCCTGCTTCAGCCTCCCTAGTAACTGGGATGACAGACACACGTCATCACGTCCAGTTACAATGGCACCTTTTTGGGCTAAGAAAGTCTGCATTCAATTTCCTTAGTACTAATTTCCTTCAGAAGTGGAAGCCCCCTTGCTTTCTCTGCTAGAGACACAAGTCCAGATTGTGCAGTCTCCTGCTCTGCCCTCTCCTCCTCTGCCAACAGCCCCCGGGGTGTGCCGTGTGAAGGACCCTGCTGTTTTCTAGACTTTAGGGAACACCCAGAGGCCCGTTGGTCTGAAGCTGGTTGCTTTGGTGGCTGTTTCTCCTTATAGACAGTCCAGTTTGAAGTTAAAAGTGGTATGTGGCTACCGTCAACTCTAAAGTTAGTTTGAGAATAGCAAGAGGCAAGCAATACTTTCATGCCTGGTTTTTTGCTTTTTTTGTTTTGGATACTACTCCGCTTTTCTTTGGCTCTTACTGCTGAGGGACAAATATTTGAAATTCCTGGCCATAATCTTATGAAATTATTCTGTAGTTTTAGTGGTAATGGGAAAGCAGACTGTTTTGACAACCTGGGGCCCACATCTGTTTGAGAGTAGGGTGTGCGTGGCCCTGGGAGTGTTTGCTATGCCGCAAGCCTTTGATGTTGGCTGGTTTGTGCTTTTCATTTTCCTCTAGCTATCTGCACCTACGTAGGTGCAGATGTATGTCTGGAGAACCAAGATGTTGCAAGTATATACTGGGGTTTTTCTTCCACCATTTATTGTACAGGAGTGAAGAATTTTGGGGTTTTGAGGAACTGCTCCCTTCCATTTTTTTTTAAATATTTTTTTAGTTGTAGATGGACACAATGTCTTTATTTTATTGCTTTGTATGTGGTGCTGAGGATCGAACCCAGGGCCTCACGCATGCGAGGCAAGCGCTCTACCACTGAGCCACAATCCCAGCCCCTCCCTTCCATTTTTTTAAGAGATGTTATTCATCATAGATTTTCTAGAGTGTTATTGTTTTGTTCTTATTTAAACTGAGTAAACAAACCCAAAAGTGAGTTTTGGTTATATTCAGTTCCTAGAGCAATAACATCAGTCCTAGAGGCATCTGTATCTGCTACAGGCTGTTTTCCAAAAATTCACATCTAAAGTCCCCCTGCCCACTATGGTGTTGTGGAGGTGGGCCCTCGGAAGAGGTGAGTTTAGATGGGGTCATGAGGAGGGGACCCTCCTAATGGAACTGCTGCCCATGAGGGGCACAGAGACAGGAGCTCTCTCTGCCTCATGGGGACACAGAGGACGCAGCAACCAACACATCTACAAACCAAAAAGCAGCCCTCACCAGAACCCCCTGACTGCACCTGGGTCCTGGATTTCCCAGGCACCAGAGCTGGAAAGAAAGAAGCTTCTGTCAATTGAGAGATACACGTCTGTGGTTTAAGCCACCCAATCTTTGAGACTTCTGTGATCTCAGCCGGAACCAAGACAAACCCTTGCAACTTTTAGTATGAGGCCAAAGTAAATTACAACTTAACTACAAAGGAAATTTGTCCTTCTGTCTCTTAGAGAAGGACCAGGAACTAAGCCGCTGCACCGCACAGGAATGGCTTTCCAAGTGCTCTTCCGCTCATCTTCCACACATGGCCCAGCTACCCTGCGCCTCAGGCTCTTTGTCCCTGAAATGATACCAAAATACCTTTTTCCACCTGGCCTTGGGGAAATGCTGTGAGAACCAATTGGTGATAGAAGTGAAGTGGCCTTCGTGTATTTAGCGGGTGGAAAGTGTCCTATATAGACCTATTTATTAGAATCTTATTTTTGTCATTGTTAATGTGCATGTAAAGTAGGTGTAAGTGCAACGTGACAAACTGTGGCGTGGGAGGTCAGTCACGAGAGTGACACTTTGTTCTTTGAAGAAGGCCAGCCCCTCCCGTCTGATCTGCGTGGGCTTCCTTGGGACCAGCATCCTGGTCCAGTGACACTGATGACTTCTAACATCTGAGCAGCAACAATTCCGCTGTCTGACGGGCAGCTGCAGACCTGGGTCCGGCTGCTCCTGGGCTGCGGGCTGTGGGTGCCGTGGGTCTCAGGATCCCTCCGCCGCAGGTCTCCCCCACATTCCCCGCCGGCTTCGCTCTCGCCCGGCTGGAGCCAAGACCACGGATGCTCTGAAGGGACAGGGAGCAGCAGCACCTGCTGGCCCCTCCTCACGTGACGGAGGCAGCACTTGCTGCCTACCAGCCCCCTTGGGTGGGCGCTGGAGGGAGGAGGCTCATGTAGCCCCCTGGGTGGAAACAAGGGGACTCCCGGATTGGCCGCAAGCCCTTTGTGCGCGCCCTGGACTCTGCACCTGCCTCCCTGGCCCCGCCACAAGCGTCTCCGCTGCCTTTTGCCTTCTTGCCGCGGGACCTGGGTCCTCGCAGCTCCCTGTGCCTTGGACTGCCGCCGTGTGTGCCCCACCTTCTGTCGCTAGCCCCCCTAGTCAGCCGCCAGGTCTCGGGAGGCCGTCCTTGGCCATCCTCCATTGCACGTCAGTCACAAGCCCCCGGCGCAGGGCCTGCATCTTCCCCACCCGCGCCTGAGACCCACTGAGACTGAGCAGCTCGTCAGAGCGCCTCTTTCCCTGCCTGATGCACAGTGCCAACACAGTGCGCAGGGGACTCTCCAAGAGGGGACGTTGGGACAAATGGTCATTCATCGCTCAGTTCAATGCACACTGGATGCGGCTCTGTGCCAGCCACTGGGAAGCTGTCCTGACTGGCCCCTCCCCATCTCTGCCCTGGCTTCTGACAGGGCTGGGTACCCCATCCAGGAACCTGTGAGCTTTGCCGCTGCCATCGTGCCTACTGGGACGTACCAGCCTGTGGAGGGCAGAGCCCAGGGTCACTCCAGCTGCCCCAGCCAGCCCGCCTGCACCGCACCTGTGGGGCCCCTGCGAGCCTGCAGCTTAGTGGAGAAAGACTAACTGGAGGCACAGTGCCCTGCCAGGGCGCAGCCAGAGTTTCCCAGCCCTGCCAGCTGGGAAGGGCTCTGGCCACCCTGGGCTGCCTGGGGAGCTTTCAACATGGCAAGGAAGGCTTTGCCCCTCCTAGGGAGCTCTAGCTTAAATGAAATGAAATAAATAAAAATAAATCAAGTCCAAATAATTTAGAGCTTTTGGTGAAAAATGTTCCTTCTTTTTATTATAAATATTTTTAGTCAGTGAAATTAATGGGAAATGACATCCTGTTCCTCCTTAGAAGGCTGTGTGTGCAAAAACTGTGCCGAGTGAGTTTCACTTCTTCCCCGTTTGGGGAGAAGTGTGGAAAGGGAAGCATGCTTCTGCAAGTTGAAGGTCACGGGAGGCAAGGAGCAGAGGAGCAGCCCTGGGCTAGCCTCAGTGCTCTGGACACCCCAGGGAGGAGGGTCCTTCATGGTGGGGATGTGCTGGGCCTCTACCTACTGGACTTCAGAGACCCCTCAGTCATGTCAACCAAAAAATGTCTCTGGACATCGCTAAATGTCCAAGTGGAGTGCAAAACTGCCCCTGGTTGAGAACCACCAGGCTGGCCTTGTGTCATCCCCTGAAGCCATACACCGAACGTTGTGGTCTATCACCATTCAGCTGCACTGGGTTTTCAGGTATGCAGAGAGAGCAACTGAAATATGTCCATGATGTTGGTGGACTCTGATGCAGAGGGACCCATCAGAAGCCTAGGCAGTACCAACGCCCTGGCTCTCTCGAGGTCGGCAGGCAGTTCATGCCACCCTCCTGGAACCATGTTCTCCTTCCTGACATCAGTAGCAGGATCACTGCTGGAGCCTCAGGGATAATGGCTTTCTTTTTGACGTCCTTAGCAGAACTCCCAGGTGTACGAGCAGTGCTATCACCTGCAGCATCTGCTGCAGCCTCTGGAGAGAGCTGCAGGAAATTACAGGGTATTGCAGGGAACTCTGGTGCTGGGGGAGGAGGAAACTCCATTTTCTTAAAAAAAAAAAAAAAATGGAAAAACAAGACAAATCTGAAACTAGTTTGATTTAGCTTTCTTTCCACAGAGAGCTTTAGACCATCTTCAGAACAGCTGGCTCTAATAATGAAGGCCCACCTTCAAAATGCTTTGGGAAACCTGAGAGCAATAGAATTGCTCCCCCAAAAAAAGTTTCCACCAACATTTACCCTCAACAAACAGAAAGGGATAGGAAAGCAGGTGTAGACAATTGAAATCTTTAAAAAAAAATTTAACTTGTACTTTTTAAAATCTGAGCATAGAAAATTGAAAGAATTCCTGATTTGGGTAGTGATGGTAGTGGTTTTCTTGGGGTACCAAACTTTGCCAGCCACCTTGCAAAACACTTCATAGAAAACATTCACCTAATCTTGCCCAAACCTTACAGAGATAATCTGGCATCATCCCCATTTTCTCCAAGAGCGCTTGGAGACTTTGCTGTGTTAAGGAGTATGTTGAAGGTGCCAAGGATCCTGAGGGGCAGGGGCTGGAAGTCAGGTGTGCCTCCCTTAGGTGATTCAGTGCCTGGCCACCATGTGCCACCTGCACGACTCTCTAACTTTAGCAGGAGTCACAATCCCCCAGAGGACATATCTAGCTCAGATCACTGACCTGGTCCCCATGGTGCCTGACTCTGGGGTGGCCCAAAGGCTTGTGTCCCTAGCAAGTTTCCAGGCAACACTGGTGCTGCCGGGCCCAGGCCCATGTTCTGAGAATCCCTATTATACCACATCCTATTTGAAAAGTTGTGCAAGGACTGACGTGGTATCTATGAGTGGAAATTACTGTGATTGGAACCAACTGCTGACATTAGCCCTATGCACAGATGCCTGCCCCCCAAGGTGTTGGTAGAGCATCCCAGAGGACAATGTCATGGGACACAGGTAATTGACCTGCTGGAGGTGTTATTCTGGTGTTCCCTTGGCTGCCTCACATTTCCGAGAACACAAACTGCATCATTAAGAGGGGGAAAAATATATATATATATATATATAAAAATATATATGCCATTTTTGAAATTCAGAAGTTTTCTATCAGCATGATGATACTCTTTTCCAAATTAGACTTCACTTTTTTCTTTGGATTCACTAAAACCTCGTATATTCACATTCTGTGTAAACATCACAATATAATCTTGGAAAACACTGTCAGAATGTGAATACTTATGTGCACTGAGAAGAGATTTACTGCAAAGAAAGATCTGCCAATCTTGGAGCAGGCCTTGTGTCCTAATAACTAATCCAACAAAAACTCTGGGGCAGTCTTTTGTTTTTGTTTTTGTTTTTTATATGGAAGGAAACATTTAGAAGTGTTCTGATTACAGCTCCTTTGGAAACCACAGGCACTTTGAGGACAGAGCTTGAGGACAGATTTCGTGTTCTTAGTCTGTGGACTGATTAAATTTCGCCTGAATGAAGATTCTAACAGCACATTTGAAACCTGAAATAAAGCTGATTGCTTGTGGCTAGCCTGTTCTGCAGCCTCCTGGGCTAGCTAGGGAGAAAGGTTTTGGAGCCTGAGTTTCCCTCACTCAATATCAGAAATAACTAAGGCGTGGAACCACCAATAAAAAGCCAGGCCCTTGTCCCACAGGTGGGTTAAGGAGAAAACTCCACCCCTGGACCTGCAGCAGTGGTTTCTATGAGAAACAGTATAGATTTATGGGGCTGAAATGTACAGACCTTCTGAAGGAAAACAGAGATTGGTGGTATGTGGGGCTCTTCAGACTCCCTTTTCCAAATGCCTTAGACAATATCGATTCCTGAGGGAGACCGTTAAAAAGCAATTAACTATCTGGCGACTTCTGCCTTTTTTTTTTGGTTGAGTGAAAAATAAACAACCGTGGATGCTGTGATAGCAGCTGAGGGTACCTGTGTCCAGAGGCTGAATTTTCTAGACACAAAACAAGGGGCCTCTTATGAGCAGCTGTTTTCCAGCAAATAACTGGGAGTCATTTGGGGAGTGGGGATCCAGCCCCCCGTTTCTTTCTCTGCCACACAGACCTGACCTGCCGCATTGGAATGAGAGGCGTGGGCGTGTGAGGGAACCGGTCCTCCGCTGACGAGGGCAGGTGGGCCGCAGAGGCCGCCTCTGGAGCGGGTCGCCGTTGCTCGCAGACTGCCGTCCTCACCCCCTGGCTGCCGCGGAACCCAGCAAACGTTCAGGGCCGTCCCCGGGGCTCAGGTCCCAGGCGCTGCCTGGGAGGAGTCTCCCTCCGCATCTGTGGCCTCCTCGCGCTGTTTACGGCGCGCACCGAGCGAGGCGCCTGCGGGGCAGCGCGGGGCGCCCGGGCAGCGAGGGCGTGCGTGCGTGAGCGTGGCCATGCGGCCCGGCCCCGGGCCTCCCCGCCGCGCCGCCCCGCCTGCCCCGCGCCCGGGGGGCGTGCGGGGTGCCGCCCTCGCCGGCCGGGGTGCCGAGTGCCCGGGGGGCGCGGCGGGCGCGCCTGGCGGAGCTTAGCGCAGCCTGCGCGGCGGGCGGGGCGCGGGCGGGGCGCGGGCGGGGCGCGGGCGGGCGGCGGTGCCAGCCGCGGCCGTGGGCTGGCGGGCGCCCAATCGCGGGGCATGCCGCCCGGGCCGGGCCGGGGCGCGCGCTGCAGGCGAGCTGGGCGGCAGGCGGCGTCGGGACCATGGCTTCGGTGTTCATGTGCGGCGTGGAGGACCTGCTGTTCGCCGGCGGCCGCTTCGTGTGGAACCTGACGGTGTCCACGCTGCGGAGATGGTACACGGAGCGGCTGCGGGCGTGCCACCAGCTGCTGCGGACCTGGTGCGGGCTGCGGGACGTGTACCAGGTGAGGCGCGGGGCGCCGGGCCACCTGTGTGATTGCGGGCTCTCTGCCTTTCCTTTCCAGCTCTTAGCCGGTGGGGTGGCCTTTGCGTCCGATGCTCGGTGGCCCCGGGCGACTGCTGCCTGAGGAAGCTTGCGCCTTTTCCGGGCCGGGCGCGGGGGCACCAGCGAGGCCCTCCAGCGTGGGCACACATCTGTTGCAGCGGCGGAAAGGCCTCCAGGGAGCGCTGGGACATCCAGAGGACCCCTTCTTTTGCATTACGGTGGAGTGCCTGGCCAGTTTAGAATGATGGCCTCGCACAGCTGTCACCCGGGGCCCTTCGTGGGTCTGCGTTCCTCCGTTTTCCACCAGGCAGCCCCAACTCGCAAAGTGGAGCCAGGAAAGCTGATTCTGTCTTTCCGGCCTTTGGGAGGAAGGACCGCAAATGGTGAACACTTGCGAGAAGCTGGACGGGAGGGACCGGAGGGTGGCCTGGCCGAGCCTGGGAGTGCTGGTTTGGATCACTCCTTGTAACAGCACGGCCTCCTCCTCTGCTGGGTCCCAGGCAAAAATGCAGCAACTCTGTTCAACTAGGGACCAACTAGGAGACCGTCCCTCCGCTCTGGAGCTGCAGCTAACAGTGATTAATGGATTGAAAAGTCCTGTGCTTTGGTTGTTAACATATCTGAGGTTAAAAGCTCAGCGTTGTTGAATTAGGAAGGCTGTACCTGGGTTTATGGGTGGGCCACGCCACATTGACTTTCCTGTGAGGTGGAGGGGCTCTGCTGCAGTTCTTGGGTTCCCCCACCCAGACCCCATTCCTACATGGCTGGAGTGTGTAGCTCATTACATTGTGTCCCATCTGTGATGGAGCACTTGTTTAGAGAAGCTCAGTGTTTCATGCACCAGGCGGAAGGAAAAGGCAGCATCTCAGGTTAGCCAGGAGACGCCTAGTATCCCTGTGCCCTGCTCATCCTCGCCTAGATTGAAGGACGTTTGAACCTGTGCTTGCATGGCTCTGCTTTCTGTAACATGTCTCTGCTGTCAGGCATTTTGAAATGGAATCCCAAAGCCATGCTAAAAACCGGGCACGTGGGGGTTTGAGCCTATTAGGGAACTATGGATAGATCCCAGCTGGCCGGGCAAGACTCTCCCCTGGCTTTTGGAGCCAAAATTGTATCTGTCTTTCAGGGTTTTTTTCTCTCTCTTGGGAAATCCCTGTTCAGTTTGGTTTATAGGATAGGTGTCCCAAGTCTAGTGTTGTTTTTTATTTTTGATGTTAGGGGAATTTTCAAAAAGAGGACACAAATATTGTGGCCAGCCAGCCAGCCTCTGTGCCTCTCTTCCAGGGGATTCGGGGGATTTGTGGCTTATCTCTAATGCTGTTACTGACCAATTCAAAAATGAAGGTTTCAGAAACCTCATAACCTGTGAGTTCTTCATCAGTTTGACCAATAATAATTTCAAAGCACAACTTCAGTTTGAAAGGTTAAGCTACTGAGATACATGTTTTCTCTTCTGTAAAATGAAAACTGACTAATATCTTCTTATGATCAGAAAGAGCATTTAAAATAATGAGGACTTTTGTGAGTATTGAGTCACAAGTAGAAGAAAATGGTGCCCAAGTTTAAAGTTTCCTGGGTTTTGGAGACATAAGATTTTAAACATATTTTTTTAGCCTTAGAACAGTAGTATTCTTCATGGCACAATATACTGAATCATTTGCAAAGAAAGATCATTTTAAAGTTGAAATTGTTTAAATTTGAAAATGCTTTTCAAGGGGCTGGGGTTGTGGCTCAGTGGTAGGAGCACTTGCCTCACACATGTGAGGCCCTAGGTTCGATCCTCAGCACCACATAAAAATAAATAAATAAAACAAAGGTATTGTTTTATTTTAAAATGCTTTTCAAGTATGGAGCAAGAAAGTAGTGAATTAAATTGCATAGAATGGAAATGCTGTAAAGGAAAGTGATTTATACCTTTGGCCCCTGATCTATTTAACAAGAGGTCAGGGAGGGCCTCCCATCTCTGCCTGTGTGTGCTCATGGCTAGGTTAATCTCACCGCACTTAAGTTTGCTCATTACAAAGTGAGAGACTTAGTAGCAATCACAGAGCTTGATAAGAGAATTCATTGACATGTACCCTATTTAGCCTCCGCTTAGCTTAGGAAGCACTCAATAAATGTTATCTGTCAGCTAGGATTCTTAAAATTATGATAATAGAAAACTCAGCTCAAACTAACCTGCAGAATGAAGTGACTTGACATGAGCTAAAAGTCCAGCAGTAGAATGAAATTCAGGCCTAGTTTGATTAGGGTGCAATGCTGTCTCCAGAATTCTTTCAGTCCTGGTCCTGTTCATTTCTTGGCTTTATCCTCAGCTGGTTTCTGCCCTGATGATAGGGGATAGTCACAGCAACTCCAGTCCTCAGACCACATATCAATATATCCGGAAAGAGAATTTTTTTCTTTATACTTGTTTTGATAGGACTTCACTATGTTGCTTGAGGCTGGCCTCCCACTTGCAATCCTCCTGCCTCAGCCTTCCAAGTAGCTGGGATTACAGGCGTATGTGATTGTGCCTGACTAGAAAGAGAATTTTTTATATCTACCAACTATCAAAAGTCCTAGTTTATACTCTGGGTGTGCGTAGTGGGGGGCCTGTGCCTAGCTAGCTCCAGTGCCACATGTTAACTGGCACAGGATATCAGATTGTAATTTAGAAATCCTTTTTATTTTTTATTTTTTTGGTACCAGGGATGGAACCCAGACACGCTTAACCACTGAGGCACGTCCCCAGCCCTCTTTTATGTGTTATTTAGAGACAAGGCCTTACTGAGGTGCTTAGTGCCTCACTACCGAGGCTGGTTTTGAACCTGTGATCCTCCTGCCTCAGTCCCAAACTGCTGAGATTACAGGTGTGCGCCAGCACACCTGGCACAATGTCAGAATTCTCAGTGGGAGTGAAGTGGCCCCAGAGGAGCCAATCTCTGAAGGGTGGGAGGTTTGAGGTGGCGATACACTTCCTGCTTGAAGGTATGGGGTACAGACCTGTGTGCCTAAACACAGCCCAGTGTGTCTGTGGCATTCAAATGGGGAAAAGTGACTAGAAAACAAAAGGAGCTCCTTAGGGGGTGAAAATCAGTACGCTGCCTGGGAACAGTGGCTTGCCCTGCCTGGCTTAGGCGAAAACAACAGGCCCATTTCTGAAATCAGTGAGACTAGGCCCACCAGGTCTCATGCCCTCCAATAAGGAAGGGCGAGACGCCAGCTGAAACGCAGCAGCCACGTCCCTGCACTGTTCGACTCTCAAATCTAGCATTTTCCAAAGACACACAAAAAAGCTGTTTTTCAAGGTAAGTGCCAAGATGAGTGCAGAAGTACCTTTCCTGGTATTTTGCCACGGTAATTTGAGGTGGTGCCGTGGGGGCTCACCATGAGGACCCTGGGCACGCTGCCCGCCGTTCCCCGGGGCAGAGCTCAGAGGGGAATTTCCCACCGGGCCGCCCCAGCTTTCTGGCCTATGAGCTGGAAACACCAGAGAGTTCCATATTTTACTGGAACGGCTTTGTGAAAGTCATGTTGATTTTTAAAAAGGCGTCATTTTTCTTCCCATCTGAATAGTCTTGTTGAGAGATGTCAGGGAGCAGGAGACGCCCTTTCCTGGCATCGCTGGCTGCCAGGGGCTCTGCTTACCTCTGTACCCTGAGTGAAAGCGGATCCCCCGGCTTTTCACAAGGGATCTGGCCACAGCATTCCTGCCCGGCCAGAAAAGCCAGGGAGGTGCAACTTCTCTAGAATTCAACACGTCCTCCACTCCTAGGTATCGGAGCTGCGAGTGACTTGATTTGCCAACACACCATGAATAATTAAGACGCCGGCTATACATCCTTCCCGTAGGACTTGGCTAGGTGGGAAACAGGCAGGGACCCCTTTTAACCAGAGACTCAGCCTAAAAGCCGGGGCGTGCGGCGGGCTCCAGGAGTGGACGTGAGAACCCAGCCTCAGCCAAACCCTACACAGTGCCTCACCAGCCACACTCCTGCCTGGCTCGTCTCCTCCTCGGATGGGTTGCATTATAGCAATCGATCAGGTCTAACCAACAAGGGACGTGGAAATGTCGGGAGAATGCTGTGGGAGAAAGACCAGTGCCTCTCGGTTTTCATTAAGTGTGGCGTGTTCTAACAAAGCCCTCCGTGTGTTACTCGGGCTGAGTTTTTCTCCTTCTTCCGCATGTCCCAAAGGTAGGATTTCTTGCAAACCCTGAATGGAGTCACTGCTGCCAAGAGGAGGTGACTTGAATAGAATCTGGGGTATTTAGTGACCAGAAGAGGCTGGGCCAGCTCCCCTGAGGCAGGCAGCCGACGGCCAGGACACAGCAGACGGTGCAGGATGCAGAGAGTCTGCAGGCTCCACCGAGCAAACTTGACCTTGAGCAAGTTGCTTCCCCTCTCCTGGCCTCCTTTCCTCCTGGGTAACAGGGTAGAGTGGCAGTAGCTGCGGGGTGAGGTGGGGTGACAAAGTCAGGAGGTAATGTAGATGACACCCAGTACCGCGCTGGGACAAGCAAATGCTCTGTGAAGGTTGGCCCTCACGTGAAGTCCTTCAGGCTGAGCTCACACCAGGTACACAGTAGCCAAGGGTATTGTTTTTGTAAGCAAGACCAGTTCTCTAGAAACTAAATTCCCATCTGAGATGGCAGATGCTCATGAAGAGAGCTGGTGGGATTTCCCATGGCCAGCGTGTGCAGTGTAGACCTTGGGTACTTGGGTTCGTTCCCCTCTGTAGATCCAGATCCTGTTCCATTCAAGCCCATCTCGCACTGGGGATTGTGAGGAATCCTCTCTGTCCCCCAGATGACCCGTGACTGGTATTGAACTTTGCATCTCACCACTATGCTTGGGAAGGCCAGGTCCCGGAGGTCGACTCTCCACCCAGCATGGAGTGACCTGCGGGCATCTCGAAGCTTGTGCAGACACTTTCTCCACCCTCCACAGGGAACTGGCCCACCATCTGCACTTGTAAATAAAGTTTTATTGGCACACACCCATGCCATTCATCTGCATGCCCGCCAGGCAGAGTGGAGAGCTTGTGACTCAGGCACCTAGAGTAGTTGATCCAAAACTGAACACTTTTACTCTGTCCCTTTACAGGAAAGGTATGCTAATCCCTGGAGTAGGCAAGGGAAAAAAGCAATGTGGATGGAGAATGTTAGAGGGAGAACAAGTCCCCCGTCCATCCCAGGCAAGCAGAGCTTGAAAGAATATAGAACTTTCTCATTAAAAGCCCAGTCACTAGGAAATTCAGAAACATACAAGTGCTCGGCTTGCTTTTACTCGGTCCTCCTAGTACAGCAGGATGATTGGCATCAGGGTTGGTTCATTCATTTGTTCAGCCATTCATAGAGATGACCCTGTGTGCTCACGTGTCCCGGTGACTGTCGCAGGGTTAGCAACATGGACAGACTGCTCCCTGCCCTCAGTTCCCTGCTCGTGGCCAAGCAGGGGAGGCGTTAGGGAAACTGAGCTTCAAGGCAAGGACCATTCCATGGACCATGGAGGGTCTAAACCAGAGGGGAGGGAGCCAGGACACATCCTGGAGGAGGGGATTCTCCAGCTGACATTTAAAGGACAGCAGAGCTGCAGTTGAGGAAGAGGCTGTAGGTCTGGGTGGAGAATAGCCTGACTTGGTGGTGGTGATGAGGAGGGTCCTGTAGACGGCCTGGGAGGCCAGGGTTGGCAGGGTCACAGCTGAACATGAGAGGCTGTGAGCTTGGGAACCCGATGCTTGTCTTCTGGCTTCTGAGGGGAGAGGAGACGTTGACTTAGAACTCTCACTGGACGCAGAGAGGCTGTGGATGTGAGCAAAGGCTGGAGGGAGGGCGTTGGACAGGGGTGAGATGTTGGGGCATCAGGCAGTGTTGGCTCCAGTGTTAGGGCTCTGGCAGCAAACAGCCTCCGGACCCCAGAGCCTCACAGTGGTGCAGGGTTGGCTTTGCCCATCCAACCTACACAGCTGCAGCCTGGCTGCAGGCCGGACTTTCCTGGTCCTCCAGCTCATGGGATGTCTCTGAACATAGTGGACAGCGAGGAGCACGGCAGTGACATGCTGAGCTCTCAGGGGCCAGGCCACCCCTCACAAGTCCTCAGTCAGAGATGGTCACATTGCCCACCCACAGAGCTGGACAGGAGGGAGCTGGCACAGACATGGTGCCCCTGAAGCACAGCCCCTGCCGTGGGTGAGGAAGCAGGAGGCTGAGGAGCAACTCCCGGACAAGGGTTTGAGAAGTGGGGCTGAGCAAGCACGGGGGAGGCTGGGCCACAGCTGGCCTCGCAGGCACTCTGAGGCTCAGAGTTGCCCCCAGTTGGAACGGGAGGGCTGGGCTTCCCCTTGCCCCTTGAGCCTGTTGGAGGAGGCCACCCTTGCTTGAGAGGGGTCCTTGGAGGCGGCAGCTGTCTTTAAGAGAGGGCAATGCCCAGGGGGGCTGAGCACTGAGCTCAGAGCTCTCCAGCAGCTGGGAGGATTAAGCCAGGCAGCACATCACAGCGTCTTCTACAGATGCCAACCCAGGTGCTGCGGAAGCCAAAACCAGGTCATGGCCAGCGGGGAGGGAGGGGCGAGGGAGGGTGCAGAATGCAGCAGTCAACCCTGGGCAGGTGACCCTCAGAGCAGTCCCCTGACTGGGCCCTACAGCCTGTTGAAGAGGTCCAGTGGCCACACCCCGAACCACGAGTGCTGAGTGACACGTGGGACAGAGAGCGTGGCTGGTCCCTGAGGCGAGGGTCCAGCTCTCACAGGGCAAGTCCCTCTTCACTCTTCCCGGCGAGTGAAGGGAGCTGAGAGGCCGGGCTCCTTTTCAAACACTTAAAAGGAAACCATCTGTGTTTAGCCCACCACTTGACGCTAATACGGTGTCGGTGTCGTTTAAGGACCATAAAATTCAGCTGAGGAGCTTATGCGTTCGAATTTTTGATGTACAGCTTAGAAAACATCGGGTTAGGAATGCGCTCGTCCGCCCTTTCAAACGGGCCTGTTTTTCTTACTCTGTCTTTTCTTGGCGGAGCTGAGCACGAAATAGCCTCCGTGCTCTTCCCCGACTTGGGTTTTTTCTGAATGTTGTATTTTGGTGTCTTGGTTGATGGTTGTGGAAAAGTTTGAATGACTCAAATGAGGACTAAGATCTGTAGCTCTAAATTTTAAAAACAGAACCGTATGACGTACAGTCTGGAACAAAGGCAAAGGTTAAGCTCTCGTGGAAAAGACTTAGTTGGTATCCACGTGCAGTTACACACCTATTGTGTATGTGTTCATGTGTAACTGGGTGGTCACCTTTGAAACACCCTTGCACGAGAGAGGCTGGTGAAGATACTGGTTTATACAGTCCCATTTTCTCCTAATGTCCTGTTTTGAGCTCTTGAATTTCATGTTTGGGGAGATTTTTTGCATAAGTAGCTGTTTTGCCTTGAACGGGTGCTTGTGTGGACCCTCGCTGTCTGACCTTGACTGCTGGTTACTAATTGCCAAGCACCTCTGTGGGCTGGGCCCTGCACCTGGCACTGTGCGTGTACAGGATTTAGAACATGTGCAGGGTTCGTGTCCATAGGTACAGCAATGAAAGAGGAGCTCATGAAAGCCCACGCTCCCAGCTCCCAGTTTTCAAGTCTCACTCATAGTTTGCTTTGGATACTTTCTTGCAATATAATGAGATTGTCTAGAATATGGGAAACCCCCCTTGTACTTCCTCCCTGTCCCTTGAACTTGTCCTGCCTGGAGGTTTTCCATTCCTAGGTGTATTTTATAGTCACATATCTTATGACTGCATCT